>JADRCD010235098.1:15000-25298 GCA_019843815.1 Montemys delectorum
AACAGTGTTTAATTAATTATTGAGTTAACTACCAAGTAATCGGGTAGGTTGTGGACAGAAGGAGAGCTAGTGGCTGCAATGGTCCTTCCTGCGTGCCCGCAGCTGTCCTGGGTGGTTTTTACACACTAATAGACATTCGCCTGCTTAATCCTCAGCGTCCCTCAGAGGCAGCAACTATCAATACTTCCCGTAGAGGGAGAAACCAAGGAACAGAGAAGTCAAGACACTTGCTTAAGGCTTCAAAAGCAGCAGCTAGTGAATTTGGGGTCCTAATCAAAATCAGTTGCCTCTGGCTTTCCTCCTCTGCTTCCCATTCAATGATAGTCCTGGCCAGTGGTCTACTGAAACTAACTCACAGGCATTCCACAGTAGGCCTCACCTTGGCCATGTGGCATGCATGCATCTCCCTATGACTGCCCAAGACACAGTGAGTACTGATACCCAGGTCTCTGTCTCCAAAGCCTGGTCTGAACTCTTTCTCAGCCCTATGCTAACAGCTGTCATTCAATGTGCCTGTTACACAGAAATAAAGAGAAAGGGATTGCATTGTCTCTGCACCCTGTGAATTTATCCCCAAGAGCCTACAGAGACTCCAGGGGATGGGGGTCACAATGTAAGCCATCAATGCTACAGGGAGAGGCTGGGTGTAATGAGCAAGCAGGACCCACCCAGCAGGGGCACCCCAGGGGTTTCTATATGCTGGCCGTGGGCCAGGCTGCATGACAGGCTTCATGGAGGAGGAGGATAGAGCTCTGTGACCACAACCCTTAGTGATGCTGGGTCCAAATCTGACTCACGGAGGATGGAGGCTACTGTGAGACGGGGCAGCTCTGAGGATGGTGTGCTCAGTGAGACGGGGCAGTCTGCTAAGACAACTCTTTGAGAAGACATCCTCCATATACATCCAATCCAAGAGGAAGGTTTCACAGGGGATGCCACCCAACGCCCATGCCCAGACCCCAATGATGGCCCTCGCCTCCTGGATCCTGGCTAGGACACACAAGTGGAAAAACTGTGATCATTCTGTAAACCTCCATTCGAATCAAGTTAAATGGCACCAAGACTGTCTAGGGTGTGGGTAGCAAAATGGCTTCTTTGGGGACATTGATGGACGGGAGGCAAAGGGAGCCTGCCAGGCTGTGGACATGTTCTTTCTCTACCTGGGTGGTAGTTAACACGGGTGTGGAGGCATCTCCATCTGACTTCTCTCAGGAGTGTGCTCTGTGTATCAGCTTCAGTGAAAGTTACCCACAATGTGGGGTAACAAAGGCCCCCCAGGTGGCCTACTTCAACCCTCAGATGCCCCTAACAATTCCTAATTTAGGGCTTCTGATCGTTGTTGTTGTTGTTGTTGTTGTTGTTATTTGAATCTAATATACTCAGCTCATTGGAGATGCATGTACCTAGCCCCTGCTAAGTTCTGGGGACTCACGGACTTGTTCCCTCTTTCACTCATTCATTCTTCATCCATTCACTCATTCGGCAGTTGTTTTACAAGTGCCTTTTTGAGATGCTGGAAGAAAAAGGTCTTTGTCAGCAAATTCTGTGATATAGAGAGCTGTCTAGAATGACATGGCCACCCCCCCCCCCCCAGGTTCATGCCTTGGGACCTGTAGCCTCCTTTTATTCTCATAAACCCCATGAAAGGTACAGCCTCACAAGGCAACACAGCAGGAGAAGATTTGGACTTGAACTCACCCAGGCATGCCTTAACCTGAGTTCCAACAGAATCCTTCCAGCCACTATAGCATGCTTAGCATGAAGCCTACTCTTGAAGGGTTCCTAAATGAGGGAAGATATGCTGGAACCCTTGACCAGGAGAAATTCCTTATGGCTCAAGTCTAGACCGCCTTGTCCTCTGTCTGCCTGGGGAGAAATCAGGAAGGGCTTCTCGAAGGAAGTGGTACTGCCTCTGGCCTTACAGAAGGTGCAGGCTTCCCTCAGGCAGGGGAAAGGACCACAGAGAGACACCTGTCATCTTCATTCATTCACACAGTGTGCACTCCTTGTCCATTTATCTGACTCTTAATGGCATTCCCTGTGGCATATAAAATGCTTGCCTGTTCCTCCAAGAGTCTGAGCATCCAATGTGGAGAGCAGACAGCAGGGGTGGGGGTGTGCAGGAGGGCTGGGAAGAGGCAGAGGCAGAGGCAGAGGCAGAGGCAGAAGCTAACAGGCCCTGTCCTCCTGGCTGTGAGGAGCCTGTGCCTGTCCTCCTGGCTGAAAGGTGCTAAGAGAATCAGCTGAGTCCCAGTGCTCACCACTTCTGGGCAACTCAAAATGGGAGGATGGGAACAAGCCTCGAGGGCAAGACATTGTTTGGAGCATGTGAGAAGAATCCAGAGTAGGCATGATGGGATCTGAGGGGTGAGGGGAGAATGCATGGCATTTGGTCTGTTTCTCATCCTGGAAATAGACTAGGTGCAGGAATTTAGGGGAACACACTGTGGGTGACAGAGTGGACCGTGTGTTGAGTATGGCCACGTGCAAGGGCAAACAGGCTCGACTGACCCGCTCTAGTTGGACCGGACTGTGCAAGGCTCTCATGCCTTAGCTAAATTTCTTAATAGTTTATCTTCATTTCACAGACAGAGAAACTGAAACACTACTAGAGTGTCAGAGCTAAGGCCGGGATTTGAACCTAGGGAGTCCGATTCCAGTGTCATGTCCCTAGCCACTGTTCAGGGAGGTCATTGCCCTCTAGATCCAGGATGAGAATGATCGATGACTCTGGGTCAGCCATAGGAGGACATGGGTGGGGTAGGTGGCTCTGCCCTGCAGGAGCCCACAGCTGGGACATGGGAAGGTCTGGAGCTTCTCTGGAGCCTTGCCTACTCTGCTTCCCGGAAGAGCTCGGGAAGCTGGGCTCCTCCCAACCCTGCTCCTGTCTCCTTCCCACAGTGCTGCTTGGGAAGCTGCATGGCCCCCACTGACTGTCCCGAGACTTCTGTCTATCAGCACCCTGGTTCTAGTTCCTGGAGAACACAAAGCACAATAATGAGGCAGGCCACTCTGGGTAACTTCCAAAGCACAGTGCCAGGCGGAGAGGACAGAGTAGATAGAGCCTCCTGCACTCCGCAGCCGGTACTGCTATAACAAAGAACCAATGGCTGGCTCCTGTTATAGGCATCAGACCCAGCCTCCCTTTGGCCAAGGCTACTGAGAAACCAGAGGCAAGGGAAGCTGGGAAGTGCAGTTCCTTGGAGTGCAAAGAATCTCAGTAGCTAGGTGACGGGTGAGTGGCGTGTCCTATTGGTCTTGGTGCCAGTTTATGCATGGTGGCATGTCTCAGATCACACAAGGTCCTGGTGTGTGCAGGCCACAGAGGTCCACCCAGGGAGGAAAGCAGCTGCAGTGTGCATACATGTGCATACAACGCCAATGCCCAACATTGTTCCTATATATATGAGGGCACTCATACACATGAACGTGGACACATGCACACACAAACACACAGAGAATTCACTGTGGAGTCTAAGAATGCACACTCATGATCTGTTCATTGCCCCTTACAGCCAACCCTGTGATAGAATTCTTGACCCTGGGCCCATTTCAGTGGTTGTCTTAGTCGTAGATGAGTTTCCCAAAGGTGACATGACCTTCTTCAAGGCTGGTTTGAGCTCCCAAAGGCAAGATGAACTCTTTCTGTGAGGCATATATTCATTAAAAAAAAAAAAAAAAAAAAAAAAACTTTCTATAACTCATCACAAATATCTCCATGGCTTCAAAGAGCACAGACATTACATCACCATTTTCATGGCTTGGGGATGGGGACATGTCCAATAGGCCCTCTGCCAAGGATACGGATGAGGTGTGGGATAGAACACGTTCTATCCTGGAGTATGGAGCCCTCGACAAGTTTGCTGGTTGCCAGCAGAAAATATTCAGCCATGATTGTCTGTTGGAGGTCTGCCAATCCAGCTCTCCATCAGCCAGGAGCCTTGAAGCTGCCCTGGGGGCTTGCCCCGTGACCCTACTGACAGTTCACAGAAGCAAGGCCCTTTGCTGGCTTCGAGGCAGGGAACTGAGGGGACACATATCCATGGCTTCTTCTTCGCCAGCCTGCAGGGAAATCTATATTACGTAATCCCATTAGCATATTCCTGGGCTCCACCCACCCTCCCAGAGATATCCTGGGGCCACCTTAGGATTTGCCTGCCACAGATGGAGGGGTTTTATTACAAAGGATGACTTCCAGTCAGGTGCACTTGACTTTGATTTCTGCCTTTGTTCCTGATTAGGAGTGTGATCTTGGGGAATTTGCTTCAGCGATCCTTAAATCTGAGTATCCATCTTTATAAAGGGAAGGTGATAATACCAGACTTAGAGGGCTATTGTGGGGATTAGATCAGCTCAACCACAAACCCAGGCAGTTGCTAGATGCTCAGTAATTTTGACTCCCCCTCTCCCCTGTGCAAACATCTTAACAAAACATCTGCTCAGTGGGTCATACAGAAGATACCAGGTCCCGGAACCTGAAAGCCTGTGAGACTTCAGTCTGGTTTGGAGTGGAGATCCACCTTAAATAATCATACAATTTTCAACACCCTTCTGTTTCTCCTGGTGGTGGGAAGCACGGTAGCTTTGCTTGGAGCGAGAGGAGATGAGTTGAGATCTTCAGTCTAGAAGCATTTGTCCCCATGTAGTGGAGTAGAACTCTCCTTCTCAGAATCCAGAGCCCAGAAGAGGTGACCCTCTCTCCTGGTCCCTTCCTAGTGCTGAATCAAGGGGTGTACAATACCAGTTAGTGAGTGGCATCTTTACTCCTATGTGATTGTGTGTTTATTATATTGGTTCAAACCCTCAGGAGAAACTGCTGTTGGATTCTCAGTGTTCCCTGACTACATGGGTAGGGATCCCAGCATGTGGGGGTATCCCCTTCCTGGTGAAAACCCATCCAGAGAGGAAATAATTACCCCCCCCCCCACTTATCCCCCAACTATGAGCCCGGGATATGAACTGTTAACTGCCAACTCCACACTTAACATTCCTGTTTGTAATCAACAAAATTGACTCTAGCTGATGGCCAGAGGCCACATTCATCTCGGGGTACTATGTCCAAAGTCTCTAGCTGATGATGTACAGAGACAACGTACATCTCAGGACCTGATGTCCAAGTACGCGGGACACAGAAGCAAAAGATCTGAAGAAAGTAACAGATCTGAAGGCTGAGCTTGCTTTCCCATTTCAAGGTAGGATTGTGGTTTGAAATCCTTGTCTACTTTTCAGCCATACTGCCATCGTGCCTGCCGGAATGGACTCTCTCAGGGGTGCGAGTGCCCACCCACTCCCAGCATCAATCAGAATGTAACTTGCAGATGACCACCATCCCTAGTTATGGTGACACTTCCTCTCTGCTCTCAGAGTTCCAAGTCAGAGCCTAGACTTGGACATGATGTATCCGCCATGTCACCGGATATCTGCTTATGGTTCCTAGGGGTCAGGGACACTGGCCTCCGCTCACCACTTCCGAGCATCCAAGTCAGCGGCCTGAGCGAATGTTTGCTGAGTGAATGGATCTGGAAAGGAAATAAGGGCAGGGAGTCTTATGGTCATCCTTCTCCAGTGTTCAGTAGACCCTGGCTATCCATGAGAGTGGTTCCAGACCCCTCTGGACACCTGAGAATATTCAGATCCTTTGTATAAAATGGCAACATTTGCATATAACCTTCACTTGTTCTCCTGCCTACTCCAAATCATCTTTAGCTGACAATACCTAAAGCAATATAAATGCCATATAAATAAATCATTGTTATGCTGTAATGTTTAGGGAGTAATAAGGAAGCCATCTACACACACACATATTCTATATAACATCTAATCTGTAATTGTATTTTTCAATTGTTGATCCCTAGGCAAAGAATCCTCAGCTATCTATCCTAATCTCCTGGAACCCCGCATTGGGTCAACCAAAGAGTTCAGATGTGATGTTGTAAAGTTTGAGACAAGCAGAGTCTGAAGCTGACAAGACCCCCATCTACCACCCACCCATCTGCCTGTCATTGATTCAGTCTAACCCTGGGCATTCCCAGGTACCCAGCGTGTAGCAATAAAAACTTCCAGGGGGCTGAAGAGATGGTTTAGGGCTTAAGACCAACACACTGCTCTTACAGAGACCTGGAGTTCAGTTTCCAACACTCTTATTAGGTGGCTCATGACTGCCTGCAACTCCAGCTCCAGAGAAATCCAACACTTCAGACCTCCAAGGGTACCAGTATTCACATTCTCTCTCTCACACACACACACACACACACACACACACACACACACACTCTTCAGATTAAAAATGAATCTTTAAAAAAGTAAACTTTTCCCAATAGCATTCAAACTAGCCCCAACCTGCCCGCATTTCTCAGGCAGAGAAAGCTGTTTACATAGACTGAAGCAGTCCTGCCTGGGTTGGATTGGGTGGTCAGTTACAGGGGGTTGAGGGTGGGAAGGGGATATAGGACGTATCAGGCAGGAACCTATCAATTTCCCAGACCCTGATCCAGAGCCTACCCACCAGGTGAGGGGTTTCCCAGGGCAGGTAGGGAGGGCTGTTATGTCCACACTGCTTCTGCATACAGTAGATCTTGTGGCCTAGGGTCCGCCCATTGGTAGCCTCAACATCTGCAGAGCCAGCCCCAGCCCCAGCCCCACCATGGCCCAGTCCAGCTCAGCATTTACTGGGTGGTTTGGTTTGGTTTTGTTGTAAGAGGACCTGTCTAGTTACAGAAACTTAAGAGCCTGTAAAATCTTGATCTGCCCTTGGCTAGACTGTAGATGAACACATCACCCAAGAAAGGCCTCTCATCAGAGTAGGGTTGCTCTGTGGGGCACTTTAGGAAAGAGAATACTGTCTTAGTCAGGGTTTCTATTCCTGCACAAACATCATGACCATGAAGCAAGTTGGGGAGGAAAGGGTTTTTTATTCAGCTTACACTTCCACATTGCTGTTTATCACCAGAGGAAGTTAGGACTGGAACTCAAGCAGGTCAGGAAGCAGGAGCTGATGCAGAGGCCATGGAGGGATGTTCCTTACTGGCTTGCTTCCCCTGGCTTGCTCAGCCTGCTCTCTTATAGAACCCAAGACTTCCAGCCCAGGGATGGTACCACCCACAAGGGGCCCTACCCCCTTGATGACTAATTGAGAAAATGCCCCACAGCTGGGTCTCATGGAGGCACTTCCCAACTCAAACTCCCTTCTCTGTCATAACTCCAGCCTGTGTCAAGTTGACACACAAAACCAGCCAGTGCAAGTACGGAAGCCCATTGTGGAGATGCTCACCTCTGGGTGTGGCTACCTTCCCCCCTTCAGGGATAAGGACAGTAGGCTTTTAGGACTTAAGCATAGCAGGTTTCTAGAAATAAGGTTGGGTACTGGATGGAACTGGCTTTAATTCCAAAGGCTAAGTCTGCTACTCCAATAAGGGCCATCAGCGTGTGCTTTCTTTCCTTCCTCTGGTCTCCACCTCCCCAGACTATCAGAAAACATGCTCCTCTGGCTGCCCATTCCAACGCCAGCTGTCATAAGCCCTGTCAGCAAACAGAAACCTCCAAAGCATGCTGTTCTGAGGTCCTGGAGGGAAGTCCCAAGTGCACCCAGCCTCATCTCCAACAGTCAAATGTCAGCAGTCAGCCCTGCTCACTTGTCCAGGGAGATACTGGCTGTAGTAGACCTCAGAGTTGACACCAGGTAGGGTACTCACCGGCCCCAGAGTCCAAGGGGACTCAGTCTGCTTGACGCTCGGGTCCCCAGCAGGGGCCTTGGGGCCGATGCATAGCTCGACATTTGCTGAGAGCTTTTTCATCATTTATGAATGAGCGCTGGCAGCAGCCTTGCGAATTAGGGCCCAGCTGGAGGCCTGGCCTCTGAGAGGCTGGGCAAGCAAGATCCAGCTTCTAGGCTCTTCCTCTTCAGCTGTGCCAGCCCTGTCCCTGGTGCTGCAGCTGCCCCTGTGGGCCATACCTCCCCATAGCCAAGACTATACATATGGGGGGGTGAAAGGCAGTGCCCCGCCTGTGGGTATTTGTCTGCCTAAGCCCCCGGTGCTGAGCCAGGCAGAGCCAGCTGCTCACCCTGTACATGAGAAGTCAGCCCACCTTACCCCTCTGGGGCAAAAGCTTCGGAGTGTTGGGGCCACAGGTGACCAGTGCTTGCTCCTCCTTAGTCTGGTGACCCAGGAGTCGCATGGGGGCTATGTGTTGGGAACCCACAACCTCAAGGAGACCCTGATATCCTGACTGCTCAAAACAGAACAGTGAAGCACGGGGTCAGGGCAGGAGGTTACCCAGTTGTCGTGGACACCCTTAGCCGGCTCTCTTCTGGCCATCAGTGACCACAAGCTGGGTGCCATGTCAGAATGCAACATGAACTTTGGACCCAAGTATAAGCAGTTTCAAACCCCAGCTCTCTGCACCTGCTCATTTGATCACTTCTGGAGCCTCAATGGGCTCCTCTGGGAAGCGGAACAATAGCACTCATCTCCCAGATTTCTTGGATCCGTTGGTATAAATCAACAGATCATTGTAAGCGTACAAAGTTGGTAGTTTGAGATGAGGTGGGGGTGCCTGGGGACATGGCCCAGAGGCTAAAATACTTGCTGCACAAGCAAATGCCAGATGAGCAGGGCAGCCCATTTATAATTTCAGTCTCTGCGGGCTGAGATGGAATCCCTGGGGCTAGCTAGTTAGTCTTATTGGTGAGCTCTGGGTTTGGTTGAGAGACCCTGCCTTGATGAATAAGATGAAAGAGGGATTAAGAGTCTTGATGTTGACCTCTGGCCTCCACATACGTGTGCACACACATGCACCATACCTATGCAAACATGCATGCAAACCACATACAGAGACAAATAAAAAGGTGGCAGGGGGGGAGGGGAGGAGGTAGGTTGCCAACATCTCTGTAGAACTTATTTAAAGGCTGATGGAGAAGAAGAGGACAGAGTTCCAGGGTCAGCGTAAGGTGCAGAAGGCGGGAGCCGGCGCCTGGATATTTCCAGAAGTACACAGCCTTAGACTGTAGGTAGAAGGAGCCACCTTGCAGAGGATATTAGGCTCCATCTAGCATCTCGCATCTTTATTTTTCTTTAACAAATGTCCTCCAGGGCCAGTTTCAAATCAAGTTAAATCTGATGTCTGAAACTCTTAAGTTCTATAACTCAGAGTCACTGGGTGTAAAATATTCAGGCCTCAGTGGACACAGCAGGGCTGGCTCCTGGCCACAGCGCTCGGGCCGCTGGCCTGCTTGGCAGCACCTTGGCAAACTGCATTTTTGCAGCTGATGTCTAAAGCGCTGCCTTCTATCCGTGACCCGGAAAAGGCTGCGAGAGAACTGAAGATGCGTGGACCACTCGGCTAAGCCTGGATTTCAAGCGGGAGGGAAAATGGCTTAATGAATAATGAAAGCTTTGCGGTCACAAGGTGGCTTCTCACCATGCCTGAGGAGTCTGGCTTTTGAGCTCTGGCCAAGCAAAAGGAGGCGTGAAAAGATGCAGAATAGAAGAACCGGCAGGGGTTTTAGTTTTGGGATCCACCTGCAGCTTGCCACCATCTTGGGTTGACCCGTATCACTCCAGGAACAGCCAGACAACAAGGACTGGGGATGAGATGTGTCGAAAACAGGAAACAGACAATTCTTTCCGGTTTCTGTGTTTTGTTCTTGGAGCGATCTATCCAGCCTGCTTACTGGTGGTTATTTCATTTTGACATTAAAATCAGTTAAAAATAAAGGCTGGTGACAAAGCTCAGTCAACAAAGAATTTAGTGTACAAGCTTAATGGCCTGAATTCCATACCCAAGCCATGTTAAAAAGCCAGGCATGGTGGCATGTACTTGTAATCCCAGAGCTGGGAAGGTGGAGACAGGCCTATGTGAGCTCACTGGCCCATTAGCCTGGCCAAATCAGCAAGCCCAAAGGCCCAGTGAGAGACATTGCCTCACAAAAGCAAGGTGGAGTTCTTAAGGAATGAAAGACAAGGTTGACCTCCAGCCTCAACACGTATGAGCAGACATGTGCACCCATGAACGTGCACACACACAAGTTGGTTAATATTGTACCCATCCGATCATGTTGAATCCAGCAGTTCACCTCCAGAACATTTGTTTTTTTCATGTTACAATCTACTTGGGCTTCCAGCATTGATCAGTGGACTCAGCAGAAAGGGCCATGACAAGCTGCTCTGTTCATTGGTCTCTCTTCGTCACTGCAGGGCGAAAGGGAGAGGAATGTAGAGTGAGCGTGTCTTTCTGCCTTTTGCATGTGAGCACAGAAGCAGGGGCTCAGGAAAGATCAGTGTCCCCTACATCCCCAGCTT
>JADRCD010235099.1:0-26896 GCA_019843815.1 Montemys delectorum
TCCTCCTCCTCCTCCTTCTTCTTCTTCCTCTTCTCCTTTTTCTTCCTTTTCCTCTTCCTCTTCCCCTTCCCCTTTCCCTCCTCCTCCTCCTTCTTCTTCTCCTTCTCCTCCTCCTCTTCCTCTCCCTCCTCCTCCTTCTTCCTCTTCTTCTCCTTCTCCCTTCCTTCTCCTCCTCCTTCTTCTTTCTCTTCTTCTAAGTATTCTCTCTCTTTATTGTAGAAAACCATTACTAGATATTCCATTGAAGACATTTTTCCCTAGTCTCTCCTAGAGAAATGCTAGACAGGAAATGCTACTCTCTTCTCCTATTTTGATCTATGCTTTTATTTCAGACTCCAAATGCATACCCGAAGTAACTCAGGTGCAGGTATGTGTACTTCAGAAAGATTACAAGACTGGTGTTGTGGCTCAGCCATTAGTTAACTGTGTTTGCTACTCTGGCAAAGGACTTGAGTTCAGTTCTCAGCATCCACACAAGGCAATTCACAACTATCTATAACTCTAGCTCCAGGGGATCTGATGCCTCAGACTTCTGTGGTCACCTGTACTCACAAGCACATACACACACACACAGATATGCACATTGAAAAATAGACAATAGAAAAGTAAATTGAGAAGATAGACAACGAATGTAAAAATTTTGTGGTCCTTAACATTGTCAGGTTTTAGGCTAGCATTAGAATCCTTTCTCTGATATGAACCCTCATCTTAGGACCTAGAAACGTTGATACCTGATAGTGGCTTCAATGAGAATATCTGTCATAAGCTCATGTTTTTGACTTGTTGTTCCCCCCTTGGGACCTTTCCCTATTTAGGAAGCATTGGGAGACATGGCTTTGTTGGAGGAGCTGTGTCTCTGGGGATGGGTGACTCATGTCATCCCTTAGGTGCTCTCTGCTTCCAACAAGTGGGTCCAGATGTGAGCTCTCAGCTGTTCTGCTTCCATACCTTTATCCCATCATCATGGCCTCTAGTCCTCTGGAACCATAAGCCCAATTAAACATGTTTTTAAAAAATAAGTTACCTTGGTCATGGTATTTTATCACAGCAACAGAAAAGTCACTAAAACCTGTTAAGATCTAAAAGAAAAGAAAAACAGATTCATAAGATAGTCAATACTATAAAGAAGATATGATGGAAGTCAATGTGAAAAAAAGATATAGATGATGTGAGGACAGGAGGGGGGAGGGAATCCAAAATAAAGATAAGACATCAGAAGTCCGTTCTGTGGCAGGAGAATAGGCTGGATTCAGAGCAGGGGGCTCTGGGTTCAAATCCTTCCTCTTGCCTTCACCTACAGAGTGTACAGTGCTCCCTAGACCTTCAGATTCCTTTTATATCATATAGAGATAATCATAAAAGCCCTACAAAGTATCTATGTGGCATAAGTGGACAATGCTGCTTGGCTCAGAAAAAAAGCCTAGAAACTAGGTTTATTGGTGTAAGCAGAAGGAGAAGAGTTTTAGGAATGTTCCAGTTCATTTTTCTGATGCTGTGATAAAACACTGAGCAAAGCAACTTGGGCTTGAAATGATGTATTTGGCTTTTACTTCCAAATTACTGTCTGCCATTGGGGGACGTTAAGGCAGGAACTGAAGCAGAAACCATGGAGAGACACAGCGTGCTGGCTCATTCTCTAGCTGGCTCATAGGGTCATGCTTAACTGGTTTTCTTAAAAGGTTCAAGATCACTTGCCCAAGGGATAGTGCTGCCTGTAGTGGGCTGAGCCCTCCAGCATTAATAAGCAGTCAGGACAGTTTTACATAGACATGCCCACAGGCCAATTTGACCCAGGAGATTTTTCAGTTGCAGTCTCTCCTTCCCTAGTGAATCTAGGATGTGTCAAGTTAACACACATACACACACACACACACACACACACACACACACACACAAAACAACTAGCATGGGGTAGGATAGGGTATGGCTGAATTATTTGGCTGTTTGAAGTCAATAATTTCAAATCCAGGTCCTGAAATCACGAAGACTTCTTACTGCACATAGTCATGACTTAGTACCATAGTATTACCAGGGTACTACATTTCACCAGACTAATCTTATGAGCCTAGTCTGGGATATGTAGAGATGGATATTCTGGGGGCAGAGTGATTATGGTACTTCAGGGGACATCTCTTGAAGATACCCTCCCCAGGATGCCATTCAGTTCACAGCTCAGTGCTCCCAGCAAAATTTCTATGGGAAAGTATCCTGTCTTCTCTCCAGCAGAAGTGATTCTCCCCCACCCCAAAGCCAGGCAGTATCATAAACTAGACTTCTATGGACTCCTCCTCTGCCAGTGTCTTTTCTTTGTAACTTGCCATCTAACAGGGGCCAGTTAGAATGTAACTCAAAGCATGTGCTGCAAGCTTGTTTCTTTCCACCTAAATCTGAGTTTAATAAAAAGTAGCAGTGAAGCATATGTTTAAAATGAAGCAATGCAGCTGGGGGCAGAGACTAAAAGGAAACAGGACTCTTTATTAGTTGTGTCTTTCATTTTTCATGTGCAGAGAATTTTAAGACTCAATTGTTCCCTCCAAAGTTGAAGCCAAATGTGTGTAACTGCCCATGTCCCATCTCGGTCTTTACTTCCTATGGATAAACACTATATCAATTCTGAGGAAACCAATGTCCAAAGCTATAAATGTCAGTTAGTAAATTAAATAATGACAATTCTCTTTACATGTCGGTTGTCCAGGTTGATAATGTCAGGACTAGCAGTGTACCACCTCAAGAGTGAACTACGGCACTACATAGTCAGCTGTAGAAAGTGTTAAGCCCTCTTGGATTGTGGCTCTGGATTTGTGAGGTCTAAATATCTTCAGGACCAACCAGAACCTTTGCTATTAATAGCTTCATTTAGACCATCCATTTTTCATAAACCATTTGTGATTCATCTTGGGTTTATTATGGTGTGAATAAACTTGATTTATTGTTCTTGACTTAGTTATAAAGATATAACGAAGGAGAGATGTCTTGATGTAACTTGTCTACACCAAGTTGCATGTGATTGTTTAAGAAGAGGGCCGTGCCCAGAACTGTGGCTTTTCATTGTTTTAAGAAACTATTTGAGGCAAGATAAGGCTGTAAAGCAAAAATAGTGACTGAGGCACACTTTGGGAGACCCAGGAATATGGCACTGACATCTTGCTCAGTTCTGGTGATGCCTTTCTTGATGTGATGTTACAAGCAACACCTAGGAATGTATGGCTAGTGTAAAGAGTGTGTGTGTCCCTGTGAGGCTGTTTCTTGCTCCTCTTAAAAAGACACTAGGATTCTGCCCCTAGACCTCTACAAAGATGGCTGTCTAAATCCGAACAGCACTCAAAGACCCCACATATTAAACTTCGTTCTACCCTCTTAATATCAGAGGAATGAACCATTGGGTAGCTTCATTTGATATGGGTGTGTGTGTGATAGCAAGTGAATTCTGTTACAATGAAGCCAGGGCTGCAAGCTTTAAGCTCTTTCGGACTCATACATTCTCCCTATAATCCATTTTTTGCTCCTTGTTAGTCACATTGGGCAGCTATTCTCCTTACCCATCCTTTCACCCAAATGGACTTCAAGAAAGCATCCAGACAGAGCGTGGGACGGAGAACACCTTGTGAAGATTCTTCTTCCAAAAGTGTTAGCGTTGAAAAGCTTTCAGGACTCAAAGGGATGAATCACCCATGCCATATAACATTCTGTCAGATCTATATTCTAATTTGCCACTCACAGCAGTCTTGGGAAGAAAGTCTGTTTTGAACTCCACTTAAGAGATGCGGAAACCAAGACTCATCTGAGGGAGTTGCTGAGAGCTCACAAGCTGCAGGCCCTGGCTTTCTCTATCCTTTCTAAGTACATCAACCAAGTACTTGTCCCTGGTCAGAGACAGCAGGGAAAGACACCAATATGTTCTTGTTACATTTTTACCTCATCTGTGAGCAGATCTTTACTGTTATTTGTGGGTTGATATACTGGGGAAACTTGGGGAACAACATGGCGTACTTTTCACATACACAACCATGTAGAAAGCAGCCAGAGGCCCTAAACTTAGTCGAGATATAGAACAAGTCATTCCACCCATAGGGCTTTGTCCAGTCTTGCAAATGATTGTGTAAGTTCCCTAGCTGGAGCTATAAATCGCAGGTTTGGTTTCCCTCTTCCTTCTGGTAATCAGACCTGTCACCTTAGGAGCCAGAAAAATAGTGTAATGTGTAATGTCTGGCGAGGCCCTGTCCTCAGAGTCAACCTGGACTTTCTCTCACCCCTGTGCCCTTCAGCATCTGCTCCCTTAGAAACTCAATGGATACCTGATCTGTGGGTACAGGAGGAGTGCCAAGGTCTCTTGAAAGCTTGTGCTAAGCACCTTCAGCTCTCATACACTCAGTGAGATGAATGTTTTTCTCTTGGATGAAACGAGTCGTGAGATGCGATGGACTGTGAGTTCACTTTTTCCTCCTTTGTTCCTTTACTTTGCCCCACATCAGAGGTTCTGAGTTCTCCATACCACCCGACACTTGCTCATTTACTATTTGACCTTAAAGAACTGAAGAGGTGGTGCAGCATTTCAAAGCATCTGCTGCTCCTGCACAGGGCCCAGTTTCAGTTCCCAGCACTCACATCCGGCAGTTCACAAACGTTTGTAACTCCAGTTCCAGGGGATTTGAAGCCTTCTGTGGGAAGGTAGAGATAGGGCCATCCCTGGAGCTCTCTGACCAGCAAGCCTAGCCAAACTGGGTGAATCCTGGGTTCATTGAGATAGATGTCCTGTCTCAAAAGTAACAAGGTTGAAAGACAGGACGCTTATGAAGATTCTAAACATTGATTTATGAACTGCTACATATACATGTGTGCATGTATACATGCAAGCATACAGGCACACATATGCTCATACACACACACAGCACCCCATATGTATTTATGCCCCCTACATATATAAAAATAATAAGTAAATATTAGTTTTAAGGTAATTTTTTTAATCTCTTATAGATTGACAAATGATTTGAGTTATTTTTAGAACAAAGATCAAAACACAAATGAATGAAACATTTTAATGAATAGATACAGAGGTAGGAAATTTATTAGCAATTCATTGCTTAATGGAATATCTGGTTCTTTTTCTGTTAGTTCAGCTGCTCACTGTTTAGTTACTATCAATAAAGGCCCAATATCTATTAGAGTCTAACTTTAGCTTCTCTGCTGGAAATGGTGAGATGCTATCTACTGCGTATGTGATGGGAGTAACTGGGGTTGTCTTAGATCGGTGTTGTCTTTGTCTTTGAATTTTTGAATTATGTGCTAAAGTAATCCACATGTGAACAGTGATAGTGATCTGCCAGGGGCTAAATGGTTAGGTCTTTTGGTTTTTGTGCAAAGCCAATAACTGCAGGCCATCTTGTGGCAGGCTTTGGCTATGTAGGGCTCCTGCTGTTACTGGGGAAACTGAGGTTCCCTTCGGGCATCCTTAGTCTCATTAGTTAATTTAGGAGCAGACATGAGGGAAGCTCAATGACAATTTTATTGCAGTCGAAAAGAAAAGCAATAGGGAAGGCAAGCTGTCAATCTCAGCAGCTTCCAGAAGAAGGAACATAGAGGGAAAAGAGGAAGGCAAAGCCTTCAGTTTGAAGTGAAGGTTGTCAAGCAGCTGCATGGTGGAAAGGGTAGGGGCTTCAGAGAAAAGGGGGAAAGCCCAGAGTGGTAGGAAAAGCAAGCTTAGCCTCCCAGCAGTATCCAAGCCATGGACCCAGCTCCATAGTGCTGCCTGCAGGAAGTGACTGCACGAGCCTGCAGCGGGAGGGGCTTCTGTAAGAGAAAGGCACACAATCTCATTAAGGGGATAATAATGCCTCCCACCTCCTTGTGGCAGCTCAGAATGCTAGTCTCCATCCAGGGTTAGAGATAACACTTAGAACCAAGCCCATATAATTTGAATGGCAGCAAATACTAGGGAAACGGGAGGTGGGACGAAAAACCTCATTTGTCTGAGGCCACTACCTTCTTGTGTTCCATGCTTGGTCTTCAGCTATTTAAATGCCGCTTTGGAAGCAGTGGAGACTTTGAGATGTAGGATTTAAGGTGGGAAGTAGGTCAGTGGGCTGTAACCCGTCCCCATTGTTCTTATTTTTCTACTTCTACTGTGTAGTAAAGAATCTCTATGTGATGTCACACAATGCCCAAGCAGGCAGAGTCAAGTAACCAGGGGCCATGTCTTCTGTAGCATGAACAAAATATCCTTTCTCTCTTTCTTAAAGCCCTGTTTGCCAGGTACTGTTCCCAAAGGATTTGATGAATTACACACTTGCCTTCCAGAAGCACTTGTTAAGCATTCAGTTGAATAATTTGCTTTTCTGGATTTACATCCAAAAGAACTATCACAGGGCCTGGAGAAATGGCTCAGGGGTTAAGAGCACTCACTAGGTAACCCAGACCCAAAAGGACATGCATGACGGGAACCTAACATGGCTGTCCTCTGGGAGGCTCTACTAGCAGCTGACTGAGACAGATACAGATACTTACAGCCCCAAAAATTGGACTGAAGTCGGGGACCCCTATGGAAGAGCTAGGGGAAGGACTGAAGGAGGTGAAGGGAATGGCAACCCCATAGGAAGAACAACAGTGTCAACTAACCTGGAGCCCTGGGGGCTCCTAGGGAGTAAACCATCAACCAAAGAGCATGCATGGGACGGTCAGACACACAAGTCCCCAAACCCTGCACATATGTAGCAGAGGACTGCTTTCTGGCCTCAGTGGGAGAGGATGCAACTAATCCTG
The DNA here is from genome assembly GCA_019843815.1 of Montemys delectorum. Lineage (NCBI taxonomy): Eukaryota > Metazoa > Chordata > Mammalia > Rodentia > Muridae > Montemys > Montemys delectorum. The sequence goes on from JADRCD010235099.1 coordinate 6,757, forward strand.
TAGAAACTTGATGCCCCAGGGAGGGGGGAGGGGATCCTGTGGGAATGTCACCCTCTCAGAGTAGAAGGGGAGAAGAGATGGGGCAAGAACTCTGCAAAGGGGGACTGGGAAGGGAGACAACATTTGGGATGTAAATAAATAATTAATAATTAAATAAGTAATTAGTTAATAATGATTTTTTAAAAAAGAGCACTCACTACTCTTGCAAAGTTTAGTTCCCAGCACCCATATGACTGCTCAAAACCACCTGCAACTCCAGGTCCAGGGGATCCAACATCCTCTTTTGGCTTCCTTGGACACTAGGTATGCACATGGTATACACATACACACACACACACACACACACACACACACACACACACACACAAATATACATAACAATAAAAATTATTTAAAGTATATCATAGACATTAACTAAAAATTAGTACTTCCTCACATTATGAGACACTGGTTACTATGTGTCTACTCCAAAGTATTAGTGATCAAGATAAACTGGCCATTTCACTCAGTCTTTTCCTGTCTGACAATGTTGCTACATAATGATGGAAAATGCTTTTATCATATCCCTTAAATACATATTCATCAAACCTTGTATCTGTAGATTTAGTGCACTGAGGGCATAGAAATTGTGTCCTAATTATCTCCATGATTTAATCAACCAGCCAAGTCGGATTTATTTTGTGTCAGAGGAAGTCTGATTCTAGTTTTCAATGAACACATCTTTGAGAATCCCCATGAGAACCACACCGCTCCTGAATGTGAAGTCTAGCATCGAGCCGACTACAGGGAGGCATGGGGAGGCAGACTTACTTACTTCTTTCTTTCTTTCTTTCTTTCTTTCTTTCTTTCTTTCTTTCTTTCTTTCTTTCTTTCTTCCTTCCTTCCTTCCTTCCTTCCTCCCTCCCTCCCTCTCTCTCTCTCTCTCTCTCTCTCTCTCTCTCTCTCTCTCTTTCTTTCTTTTAATTTTGATGAGGAAAGCCTCAGTGAATGCAGGCAAGGATTGGAGTATGCTTTTCTTGCCTCCGTGAACAAGTACTTCAAGAAAGGACTTTGGCTGACCACTCTAACAGGGAAAGAAAGAAAGACTTCTCCAAGACCCAAGACTGGGGACTGGAATGCACAGAGGCCTGGGGTTAAGAATTGGAAGGCCAGGAAAATATGTCTACTAGCTGCTTTCTTTCTCTTTGTGATCCTTTATGCATCCCAACAGGTGAGAAGATAATCACAGTCAATTAAAAGAAGGTAACTGCATTTCTCCTCTTACATCATCGAAGAAATAATACCTCACATACAAACTGCAAGACATTTACCATATTTACACAAGACAGTAAATACAAATCTCTAAGCTGACCAAACATGATGTTGGATATTTTAGAGGCTATACCTTTATAAGCACACGTGTATACAAACATACATAATTTTATGATTGAAAGTGGAGTCCTGTGGTTTAACCCAGTGCAGCCCTGGGTTTAATTGTTCATTTTCTTACTTTCTAGGGTTTTTTGTAGAAAGTGTGTGTCTGTGTGTGTGTGTGTGTGTGTGTGTGTGTGTGTGTGTGTGTATGTTTGTGTTATACTATGGGGTTGTTGAATTATATGTGGTAATTTGAATATACTTAGCTATATGCTTGGATCTCAGTATTGGACAAATGGAGAGGGGTGTAGAAGGTATAGATACATATAGATATATAAATGTCAAACACTACAAAACTTTTCTTTAGGACAAGGAAATCAAAAGTTTTTTAAATCTCCCCCACCTTGTAAAACCGTTATGCAAAGGCTTTAACCACTTCTCCCCTACCCCACCCCACACACACCTTTTTTTGTTTACTCAAAGGCCTTGCTGCCTTCTGGAATCTTAAGCAACTTAACTGGCCAGTCCTTTTCCTATTTCACTCATTTCTTTTGATCTGATTCTCTGAAAACTAGTTAATTGCAAATGACTGTGGGTTGGGACCCCAGACAGCAAAAGATCAGTCATTATTTGATCTGAATAAACAAACAAACAAACAAATATTGTCATCCAGTTCTGTTCTGCCCCCATCCCCCAATATCCCTCCATTTCTTGGGTCCTCTTCTTTTGTGAGCAGTGTACTCTTCTGACTAGAAGTGAAGTTGGGCCTTATCCAGACACTTTAATTGATTGGAATGGTGGCCTCTTTCTTTTTGACTCTGAACTCATGTCTAACATAGATGTAGATAGATCTCTCTTGAATTTAATTTTGAACACACCCTGATCCCATCTCTTATCCTTCTATAAGCAAATGTTTTAATTTCATCAAGTACGTGCATCACCACAACACGAAACAATTGTCCCTGTTGGGGTATGGTGGAGGGTCTTCCTGTTCGGAGTTGCTTCTGACAACTTGCTACAAGGCTGTGAGGGACACCTACTGCAAAGGCCCAATTGCTGGATACGCTGCTGCCCATGACATTGCTGCAGCGCAGTGCACACAGTTACAGCATCTGCAACGTTCTGCCTACTTCAGTTCCAGAAAGGTTATCAATTTATATTCCAACTCTGAGCAGACAGGAGAGTGTCAGTTTGCATAAGCCCTCCTTGACAACGGTCTCATCTGCCTTTTTTTTTTTTTTTATCTTTGCTAATTGGATATGTTTTAAAGAGTATAAAGCCCCTCGGTTTGCATTCCTTTGATTGTAAGTGATGCTTGATACCCCTTATTTCTTTAGATTAAACAAGATCTAACAGTGTGGTGCACACAGATGTTTTCTTCCTATGTTACTGGCGTTATTTGCTCTCAGTTGGATGTCTGTATCCATGTCTCTGTGGTAGAAGGCCTAATGTTCCAGTTCAGCTTTCCTAGCGCCTGCATAGGAGATTCAGTCAGCAACTGACAGAGACAGTAGGGCACAGCGTGCCCTCCATCCAGGTCCCTGTGGACTCTTCTCTTTGAATCTGCCTGCTGCTTCTCTGACAGGTGTACTTCTTAGCTCCAGAGACCTGGGCCAGACAACCCTCAGTCCTCACTCTGTCTGATGTGCCTTGGGACTCTGGACGTTGCCAAAATACATATGGCCTAAAGAATGCAAAAGGTCACAGGATTATTTTTAGAGGAGAAACATAAGGCTCTGTCTTAAGCTTCAGGACTCTAATAATCACTCTTTCCTATTACTTGTATCATAGATATGTGGCCTTTTACTCTATTTCTATCTCTCTGTTTCTGTCTCTCTGTGTCTATGTCTCTGTCTGTCTTTCTGTCTCTCTGTGTCTTTCTCTGTGTTTCTGTCTCGCCCCCTCCCATTACATACTTCTAGGACAAGAAGTAAATTCAGTTAATAATGATATCAGATGTGTACCAGGGAGTAAAGAACGTATTCTTTGCCAACCCAGCGGTCAAAGAGGATTTTCCTCTCCTTGCAAAGAGTTGAATCCCCATCTTGCTTGAGATCTCTTTACTCTGGGATCCTTAATGTGTAACATTATCTTCCTCCTACCAATTATCTTTAATCCCAAATTTTATTTTTTGATGAAGGGAAAAGATTTCTCAGAGAGAGAGAGAGAGAGAGAGAGAGAGAGAGAGAGAGAGAGAGAGAAAGAGGCAGGCAGAGGCAGACAGGCAGAGACAGAAAGAGATAGGCAGAGAGACCAGGAACTTGAAAAGGTGACTGGTCAGTTAGATGAATATTTGTCTGCCTTTCATTGACACACATAAGACCACATGGTCACCAGGCCCCTGGCAAGCATTTAAAGGAGGCAGATATGAATCGAGGATGTCTCTGAGTTTCAGAAGTCTGCCTCTCCCAGCTGCAGTCCTAGAGGAAGTCTGTATTCATAGATCCTCAATACAGCACCAGCGGGACCCTAATTAATGAGTTTGTTTGTTCTTCTTGCCAGCTGGGTACAAAAAGCATTGTCTGGTCTCTAGCCAGTGTGTGTGTGTGTGTGTGTGTGTGTGTGTGTGTGTGTGGTGTTTGGATTTGGAATTCCTAGATCTCAAAGAGATCAGCTTGTTCTTACAGCCTCTGCTGCCCTTCAAGAATTAGTCTAAAAGGTGGAGGCATTTTCTTAAAATGGCTCATAACCAGAAACACCTTTTTTGTTTCCAGGGAAGGGGAGTGGTGCACATATTATAGCCTGTCATGATGATGGATAAGACTGTTAGCCAGTTACATCCTTGTGTTTTCAAGTGACTTACAGAAAGCCAGTTTGGTGACATTGGGAGGCTGCTGGGGAATGGCTTGCTTGCAGAAGATTAGATCTCCAGCTGGAAGATGATCTGGATAAAGTGAGCCGTGGGCCGATGCGTCCCTAATTCCCCAGTAGGTTGCCTTTGGAGACACTACTGTATTCCCTTCCTTCAATACGCTACAAGCCCTTTAATCTCTGGATTGCATTGTTTTAGCACTGAGCAAGGCTCCTCCAAACCCAGGATTAAATTAGGAGAAATCCCCCTGCTGCTTCTATTGAATTGAGTTAATATAATGAGTTTATTGTTAAATTAAACAAAATGAAACTTGCCATGTGGAAGAAATATGGCTGACATCACAGCGGGATGCTGGTTTGGTTTGTGGGATTTTTTTTTGTTTTCTTTTTTCTTTTTCCTCCCCTACCCCTTCCTACCTGGCTTCTGAACTGCTCAGAGGTGGCTCATTGGCTCTGATGTTCCAAGTCTCACATTCTGACTCTGCATCCCAAGGGAAGATGAGAGCTGACAGTTAGGGCCAGCACTTCAAGCAAAAAGGAAACATGAGCTGTTCTTGGTGGTACAATACAGTAAGTCTGTTTTGAGAACTCTGCCTTCAAGGAGGCTGATCTGTTAACACATAGACAGGTGCCTATTTCCCTCCCCTGGGGTAGAAGCTGCAGGACACTTCTTCACTGAAAGAGTTAACTCCATGGCAAGGTAACTCAGTGCAGCACAATGGTGACTTCCTTCTTTTGACTATAGGATGTCAGACCCAAATGCTTGGTCAGCCTCTTGCAGCCCAAGGCTTACACAACCAGGAAGTGGATCATTATTGGCATGCTGTTTCCAGAAAGGAAGCTGGACTCCAAGTTGACTTATTAAGATTTTTTTTTTTTTAGTCAGGCGCTAATGGCGCACGCCTTTAATTCCAGCACTTAGGAAGCAGAGGCAGGCAGATTTCTGAGTTCTAGGCCAACCTGGTCTATGGAGTGAGTTCTAGGACAGCCAGGGCTATACAGAGAAACCCTGTATTCTTGAAAAAAAAAAAAAACCCAAAAAATCGAAAAGTTTTTTTTTTTTTTTTTTTTTGGAACATAGCCCATCCCCTTCCCTTGGCTCAGTATTCAGTTTCCAAAACATTGTTTTCTCCTTTGTTTTACAAGATGCCTGGTCACTGATAATCATTAACCCAGCATTGATAGACAAAGGGATTTCACTTGGTGATCAGGCAAGTCAAGTGTTGGGTGAACCTTCTAGAAAGCATTGGATAAGGCTTTTATCTGTACAGACAAGACAGGATACAGCATGCTAGCATCTCATGCAATACTTTAAGTTTCTTCACTGTGGAAGGTCTTGTTTTTGTTTTTGTTTTTTTGTTGGTGGTGTTGTTCCTTCAAATAATTACCTTAAGCTCAGAAGCCAGCTGATACAAGCTTTAAACTACAGATGAGGCAACAGAGGTTAAAGATGGTAAGATGTTTACATGGTGCATATCCTCCAGGCCTCCTAAATCCCTGGCTGCCAGAGGTCCACATGACTTTCTTCTCTCTCATCTCGTGTCCCCAAACCTCTCATAAGGGCTTGGTGACATATTTAGGAGGAATATCATGTGGCCTTTGCCTCTCATTCTCTATCCTCCAACTGGACACTCTTTACCCCACTCTTCCCACCAGATCTATCATCCGTCAATCAGTTTTGGATTCCTTATCCGTTTCCTCCCCGACTTTGCCACGCTCAGAGTTTGTGGCTGCCATCATCTGCCCCACTTACCCCCAATTTCTTCACCTCTGAGCTGAGATATGGAACATTCTTTGATGTCATTGGCCTTATTTTATCCCGACTTTGTTTCCCATCTGGAATATTCTCTTAGGTATGATATCAATCCTTGTCTTAGTGTCTCATTAACATTTTTTGACTAGTCACCTAAGACAACCTATGCCTAGGCTTTGAAATGTGTATAGTTAATGCCTCAAAATGCCCAGTTAACCTTATGTAAACCTATATACGCCATAGGGTAAGCTGGTGAAAGTGTGATTGGGTAAAACAAACATTTCCATGTAGTAAAAGGAGTGTGTTCTTGTTATCATCATCAAGAAATTCTAACCATCAGATGTGTTTTCCAGAAAGATCTTCTTTAGTTAATAATTTCTGGGGAAAAAAGAAAACTAATGCTAAGTATAACCCATAATTTTACATCTGTTAAGTGATTTGAACAGTAAAATGTTAACATTAAAAAAAAAAGTTTGCCTTTCCAGCTGTTGATCCTCTTTAAAGAGTTGCAGTTGGCATGCGGGACATCTCTCTGGCAGGCTCACAGAAGCTCTGTGTGCAGGACGCCTCTGTCTTTCTAGCAGGCTCCCGGAAGTTCTATTTTGATGCCTTCCGGGGGCAGGGTAAGTTTTTATACATAATTCAGCTGGTTTTGTTTCCTTTTAACGTACAAAGTCTGGTTAGAATTTATCTCCAAAACCTGTTTTACTTGCAATAGCCAGGTTGTGTTGTCCTCTGGACTATGAAGGCGGGGGCTACTTTGAAGCAGGAAGGAAGCAGGACCTTCCACCCCCCACCCATCCCCCGTCCCTCCCCACTCCTGCCAGTAGTGTACTCCCCTTCCCTGCTTGCCCACATGCACAAACTAGCCCTCAGCCCTCACAGACAGATGGGCAGGAAGTCTTGAGACTGCAGAAGGGACCTGGCTGGCTCAAGCTCCAGCGTATATGTGGGGGAAGAAAGAAAGCGCATCCGTACAGCCTGCTTTCTAGCGTTCACTGTGTGAACACCTCCCTGGATAGTGCGCATGTGTAAGTGTTCCTGAGCCTCGAAGGAGGACTGTCATCCATGCATGCAAACTGTCAGAGGGTGGCACTCGGGTGTGTGGGGGACAGAAAGTCTAGAGCTGCCTGTGGGGGAACATACCTCTGTGGCAATGAGATCCCCGTTTATTTGAGAACCCTGTCTTCACACATGCTCTAGGAACCCTCATGGAGTGTTCTAGTGGAGCCCTGTATGCCGTGAGAGAATAATTTTTCCATCGAACAGTCAGGGGTTTTAATTGCTCAGCAGCCCATTTCTCAATGTAAATTATTTTTCATACCAGGGGTCTGTAGAAGATTTAATTTGAAAGAGAGTTCTACTGCTTAAGAGGGCATCTTCTTGGTGGCCACCACATGGGGACTTTGAATCTTTCGTCTAGCTCCAGGAGACTGTAAATAACTACAGCAGAATTCAGTGTTGTTAGTTATTACATTTGGAGTCCTCCAACCCCCCTGAAATTAGCCCAGGTTTCCTATCCACTATGTCTAAGAATTGTCCTCCCCATAGTCTGTAGACAGTGAGAGCTCCAAACTGGCCATTCTTTCTCTGGGCTGCCCACTGTGCTTCCTCATCCTGCTGTTTCTCTCACTGAAGGATGAGCTGAGCTTTGTCGTACTCATCTCTCCAGTGTGTCCGGTGCACTCCAGTGTGAGCAAAGGCTCTGTGCAGACAGGAACAAGCTCCGAGAGATGTGTAGGGTCTACCAAAAGCACTGAAACACCTTGGCCTCATATGCTGGAGGAATGCACATGAAGGAACTTTGCCTAGAAGAAACCCACAAAGCCAAGCAAACCAACTTCTAGGACTAACCTCTCCTATAAGATTCTGAGAGACCAGCTGAGCAACACCCAGCAGATCTCATTAATTCTGTACAAAAGCAGTGAGTCTTGCATTCTTGGTATGGCTGTTGGGGACCAAATCATCACACCAACATCTGCATGTGTGTGTGCATATGCATGCGTCTATACACATACATACATACACACACACACACACACACACACACACACCACACAAACCCCCCCACACATCATTCTTCATTCTTTCAATGGAAGGTACACTGACTACATCCACAAGAATATGATCTTCAGTTAAGCTGGCAAAGTGGTTTCAGTGGTATTGTTGCTCCGTCTACCTTTTCTCTGGTAATCCTCAAAGTTATAGAGGAGAGGTTAATTCATCCAATGAAGCAAACATTAAGCTCCAAATGAAAGGAAGTGTGAATTTGTGCTAATAAAAATGTCCCTCAGTGTCTTCCATTCCAGGGGTGGAAGGCTGGGATAATGGGAACTGTGAATCTGGTCTTTTTAAATGCAAACTATTATGCAGAACTTATCTATAAGTATATTTTAAGAAGATAAACATTCAGTGCTCAAGTCTAGCAGTGGATTATCTTGTTTTTAAATACATATTTATTTGAATAGCAATGACTCTTGGAAAATATCTTTTTGGAGATGATTTTAATCTTAATAAAGGTATTGCTTTCTAGAAGCTAGTGAAAGTTATAACTGTCATATTTGCTTTCATATTTTAGTAGATGATGCCATTTAAATAAATAAACATATATACACACACACATGCATGCATACATACATACATACACACAGACACACACACACACACAAAGAGAGAGAGAGAGAGAGAGAGAGAGAGAGAGAGAGAGAGAGAGAGAGAGAGAACTTGAAGACTCATGTCTGGCATATAAAAATAGTAGATGGCTGTCAATAAACTATTTTCCTCTTCTGAACATCATTAAGAAAATGTTTGTTTCACTGTTATGTGTATATATGAGTGTATTCACATGCAAACTAAATACTTGCAGAAACCTGCAGAGGTCAGAAGGGGCATAGGACCCCCTGGAACTGGAGTCACAGAAGGTTGTGAGCTACACTGTGGGTGCTAGCAACTAAACCCGGGTCCTCTGACAGAGAAGGAAGTACAGTTACTAACAGTTATTAACATCCAAATAAATACACCAATGAGATATTAAGTGTTCAGTACAATGAGTTTGCAATGAGTGTAGTTAACTGTCTACATCTGTATGAGCACTAAAATCTGTATGGGCCAATAAAGGGCTTTCGTCTCAAAAACACAAAGACCTGCATTGATATATAAGGTATATAAGATATAACGCAAAGTAGTGTGTGCTATAATCCCAGTGCTGTACAGGTAGAGATGGGTGGGTCCTAGACTTACTCAGCAGCCCATCTAACCTAACTAGCAAACTCCAAGGCAATGAGAAACCCTTTCTCAAAAAACAAGGGGCATGGAACCTGAGAAACAACGAAATTGATTCCCACCCCTAGGAGTAGACCCCATAATTCAATGCTTGTTCACTTCCAAATTTCTATTATTCTCTTCCTATTTCAAACAAGTGAACTCACATTACGTAAATAAGTGTAGTCAAAAATACCAACATGTTGCTCTCTCTTCTGGGTACCCAACTAACACTTTAAATCAAGATCACTAAAGACAACTGCTCCACACAGTCAACTTACTTTTAGAAGAAAAATTAGTTGTTGAAGTGTTCGCCTTGCAAACCTGAGGACCTGAGTTCAATCCCCAGCACCCATACTAAAAGCAGCACATTGGGAGCAGAGACAGATTTGCTAGGGCTCAATGGCCAGCCAGCCTGGTCTACTTGGTAAGTCTAAAACGATAACATGTCTCAGAAATAAACGAGGTGGACAGTGTCTAGGAGGATAACACTAGAGATTGTCCTCTGGCTCCCATCTACACTGTATACCTGCACACACACCACATGAGCACATGTAAGAACTATAATCTAATAATTAGCTGTATTGCTTTCTCCTCTCCCATAAAACCCTTTTGAATGTACCCTGTATTCTGTCAGCTCCTAAAAAGCTCGTTAATGGATAGTTTAGAATTACTTTTGAATCATTTGAAAGTATCTTTTCTGTAAGACATCTGATACAGCAACAGAAGGTGTGTGTCTCCTGTGTGTTTTCAAAGTAGCTGCCTCGAGTACAAGGCTGCTGCAGACTTCAGTGTTGCTGGAAGCTAAGCCCTGAAATTCTCAAACCTTTGTGCAGGTATAATTAACATCCAAATAAATACACCTATGAGATATTAAGTGCAATGAGTTTGCAATGACTGCAGACAACTGTCTACATCTCTATGAGTGCTAAATTAAGCAAGAGACAGAATGCTTCAAGCCTCTAGGTGCTCTCCCCTGCAGAGGGCTCCCTTTGATATCTTCCTGCCTCATATTGGTTCTCTTTATTTCATTATCAAATGTTGGAAAGGGCAAAATGTAGTAAGTAGGGAACTTGCTCTTCACTTTGAACTTGACTCCTAGTATTGATTGCTTTCCTTGGAGTGAATGGCCGGCAGTACACTCCCCTTTACTGTGTGGACCTGATTCTGCATTAGTCGATAGATATGGCGTGCTCTTCGATGTTACGACTTACCCAGAAGGTTTCTTTGTCTTGTGGGGAAGCCCCCAAGAATGTGAGAAGCATACATCCAGGCCATCTAGGAGGACTTGAACTGGACCATGAGACCCTGGATGCTGACACTGGGAAGCAGGGTCCCTGTCCCATAGACTTCTGACCCAGTGGGAGAAGAAAGCCCCACAAGTGGAAGGAATGAGGCTTATCAGTGGGAGGATAAGGAAAGAGGAGATAGCTACAGGAGAAGGTTCCTTCTCGAAGGTCACTTCTATCATAGCAAGGTCAAAAGATAGAGTGGGCTTGGCAAGATTCTCACCAGGAGACTCTACATAGTCCAGGCAAACCAAGGCAAACCAAGCAAACTCAACTCCCATGCTGGAAGCAGCACACATTCCCATCACCCCCCCCCCCCCGCAGCGCGCGCACACACACACACACACACACACGTACTCGCGCCTCTGTCCCTGGTCTGCTAACAACCAGCTCAAATTGGCTGATTTCCCCACGTTTGTCATGGAGCCAGCTGCACTGCCTCAGCTGAGCATCTGTAGAAAGGAAAGCAAAGAACCAGGAAGAAAAAAAAAGATACTTTCAAGTCATTATTCTTCTTCATTTCCCTATTCTCTGCCCCGCCCCTCACAGGCTCCACCGCCGTGCCTCTTTCTTCGCCGTGTGCTTTATTTAAAAACTCTTTTTATAACAATCTTCCCCTTTATGTGGCAAGAGCCCCTGGCATCCTTCCAGTGACCTGTCTGCAAAGAGATACTCCTCCCTCCTAATTAGGCCTTTCTTACCCCACTTCCGCCTTTCCTTCTCGTTCTCTCCCTTTGAAAGCTTCTGGCCCTTGACACTCTGAAGCCCCAGTGGAATAACCACACTTGCTAAATTGAAGGGTCCTCAAAAAGGTGATGGAGTTGGCTTCTCCAAGGAGCCCTGAAAATTCACTCAGACCCATGATTACAATGGACCAGGGCACCTAGTGATGCCAAAGCAAGATGTATAGTGATGTCTTCATCCCAGTGCATGCAGTACATACTGGGCAACCTCTCCCCTATGCTTGGACCACCTCATGTGTGGATCCTTGTATATGTAAGCCATCATTTCTGGGTTATGTTCCTGTAGGTTTGGGGGCAAGAGGATAGGATTCTGTGCTGTCCCCTTGTACCCTTGAAATGATGGAAGGAGCTAGAATCTAAGGGCAAGAGAGCCAGGGATGGAGAAAAGACAAGATGATGGAGCTAGACACCATTCTCATGGGGTTTGTGAACCAGCTGTTATAAAGAGAATAGTGTTTGATGCTTGAGAAAGGAGATGTGGATCTGCTGATCTGCAAACGGGTGGATTTGGCATCATCCATCTTCTATGGTTTACATAGCCCAGTCAGTATTAGCTATTTTCCCTACTGCTATGACAACATATCTAATGAAAGTCACTAAAGGGAGTAAGGGTTTATTTGGGCCCCCAGGTTGAGGGTGCAGTCTGTCATGGCTGTAAGTCATAGCCTTGCCACAATTCACCTCACCCAGAAAGTCCCACACAAGTATGCTCTGAGGGATCTCTTGAGTGATTCTTCATCCAATCAAACTGATAATCAATATTAACCTCCATGGGTACCCCATGCACCCCTCACACTCACATATAATTTCCCGTTTAACAGTGTTGGAAGGTGGGTCCTTTAAATGGTCATGACTAGATTAATATGATCATTGCAGTTATGAATTTCTGACAAAAGGAAAGCTCAGGTCTTCTTCCACTTGTTCTCTTAACCTTTGCACTCAGACCTGGTGCAGTAAGACTTCTGCACCAGGTCTGAGTGCAGACCTAGTGATGGGTTCGGAGAGGTTCGCATCAAAAATACCACACACACCAGGCCCAAACAGTTCCACATGTGAGAGGTTTGATTGAGAGGGAGAGAGGGGGGAAGTGGCGCGGAAAGAGAGGAGTGGGGGAAAGAGAAAGATGGAGGAATGTTCCCTGTATAGATATGGGTTGTGACGCGTGGCCCAGGTAAAGGTGGGAGGCGAGCCCTAGGGATTTGGGGAATATGGTGGCTGTTGCCCTAGCAATAGGTCTGTGGACCCGCCCATCCATAGGCGCAGGCTTTCGGTGATGCTAACACCTAGTGCATCCATTCTAGACATCAGCTTCCATAGCAGCGAGCCACCTTAGCTAATGTTTACAAACAAGCCCTTCAGTGGGGTTCTGTGATAATGCACAAACCAATAGTGTTGCAGTTCCTTTGAAGAGAGTCTCTCCTGAGTGTGATGGTCTTTGCCTGCAATCTTAGCACTCAGGAAGCAGAGGCAGGAGGTCTCTCAGTGATCATCCTGTGTTCTACTAGCTAAAGGCCTGAGACAAAAGCAGTGTGGTCACGGAAGTCTTCAGAACCTGAGAAGAAATGAAGGCTTTTGGACCGTCTCTATCAGGGCCCGCACTGTTCACTCCTGCTGCTTTGCCTGGATCCCACCAATGCTGCCTGAGTCAGATAATGACCTATAGTGACCTCTAATGAAGCTCTTGGAAATATGCTTTGTTTGTTCAGACTGGACTTGGACAAACACTGGGTTTTCTTTTGTCATCTGATTGTTTTCTTGACTGACTTCAGTGTTATCAACTGGCCGTACAGAGCTGATGTCAGCTGAAGGTGACAAGGCACTGCTTTTTCTTTCATGGGTTTAACTATTTCATTTGTTATTGTGCCTGCTAGTGGATGGTGGTGATAATCTGTGTGACGTACATGAGGAGGCTAGAGCAGGGTGCTGGGCATCGGTCTCTATTGCTCTCCCCTTACTGCCTTGAGACGGGATCTCTCTTTGAAGCAGAAGTCCTTGAGCCTTGCTAGCCAGTGAACTCTTAGGATCCACTCATCTCTGCCCACTCTTGTTTGGATTACAGATGCATCGTGGTCCTGCGTGATGAACAGCAAGGTGAGCTAAATCAGTTCTACTCAGGAATTCTGATCTGTCTGTGCACTTGATTTTTTTTTTTTAAATTTATTTTTTCTAAGATTTATTTTTATTTGAAATTATGTGTGTTTGTGTATGTGAGTACCGGTGCCTCAAAAGCCAGAAGAGGGTGCTGAAACTGGAATAACAAGCAGTTGTAAGCCACCTGATGTGGGTACTGGGAACTGGACTCAGGTCCTCCATGAGAACAACAAGAGCTCTTAACTGCTGAGCCGTCTCTCTAGCCCCATCTGTGTCCTTCTGCACAGCTGAAGTTATCTCAAGATAGAAACCATTTTCCTTGTCCTCTCTAACTTATTGGATACCTCTTAGCAGTTCTGTGACATCTCCTTTTGTTTTCTATAGAAATATTTTATTGAAATGCCAGGCTGTCAGAGAGCAGCCAGATGAATTACAAACATGTGTCCCACATCCAGTCCAACACCGGAGGGGCCAACACTGCTACAGCAGTTTTAAATCTGTCACGGGCAAGTAGAATCCTTCTCCATAAGCGTATAACATGTTTCGCCTACACACTCATAGGAACAGTATCCTGCATGATGGCTCTTCACCCTGCAGCTGACCAAGATGGATCATTGGCAGAGGGAGAGGTCAAGGTTAAGGTGGGGATATTAGAAAAGTTGCCAAAGCCAGATGCTCTGGGTGTCTGGATTGTTCTGGAAGGTTGTGTTATAGTCTCCAGTTTGAAGTTGGGTCTGCAGATTTGATTTGTGGAAGTCTATGAGCTGGGTTTGTCACAACAGCATTTCAATTCCTACAAAGTTTTTTTTCTGTTTTTTCCCCCCTCTGGGCACATGCTTACAGATGGTTGACCAATTTGTTGTGGGATTAGTGGGTTTGGATTAAACCTTCTGGTGAGGCCGTGATTTATGTGCATTTGACGTTGTTAACTTTATTCCTCTTTTTCCATCTGGCAGCGCCTTGTTTCTTCATGTGGAGTTGTGCATTATATTAAAGCATAGGGGCTTCAAGCTGTAAGTGCTCTAGTGTCTTCTTCTGGTGAGATGCTAGCAGCCCTGAGCAGTAAAAGTCCCTGGCATTTGAACTAAAATCTCTAAGGCTCTTACTTCCTTCACTGTAGCTCAGTTCTTAGCCAGAAGTGCACACAACTCCTTGGAGCCCCGTTTCTCTGTTTTCCGTGCTTTCCTTTCATCTCCTGTACCCCAGACTTAGCCCATCTCTGTCCCATTGGCTCCTTGCTTGGAACTCTGTTATTAATTGCTAAAGTTGCATTTAAAGCATTTGTTATAGCACTTATAACATATAAAAACTTGTGTGTACCCAATGTGTGTATGTCTGTGTGTAGGTGTGAGCATGGGAGTGAAGTGCCTGGGAGGCCAGAAGAGGGTATCAGATTCTCTGGAGCTGGAATAAGAGTAACTTGTGAACCACCATATGTATTCTGGGAATTGAAATCTGGTCCTCTACAAGAGCAGCAAGTGCTCTTGGCCTGAGTCATCTCTCTAGCCCCTATTTACAATCCTTTTATACCAGCTTGGTTCACTTAACGCTATCTTACACCTGTTTTTCCTGAGGCCGTAAGACTTGATTTTATTTACTTACAGCAATTTTTTGTAATGTTTTCTTTGTTAGACATTTAGGCTGTGTCTGGTGGCTTTTGCTTGTAAGCTTTTATACCATTTTAAATGACATTTTATGTTTTTAAAACTTTACCATCCTGTTATTCCTTTTGTTTTCACCATTAGGGCCATTTTTATCAAGAAAAAATCTTCTGTGTGATGTCAGTGTGATACAAATCTCTTAAAGGTTTTAGGACTTTGAATATGTATGCCTTGTCTGAATAAGTCATGTGTGTCTAGAATGGCCTGGAAACTTCCTCCTTTGTCCTCTGTAGTCTGGTGCCATCCAAACTGAGGAGGTGGGACACAGCTTAGCTGGCTGACGACTTGCTGAGTAAGATGGAAGCCCTGGAGTCAGGCCTGTAATCCTAGCACTCAGGAGGTAGGGTGGGAAGACTAAGTTCAAGGCCATCCTCTACTCCATAGCAAGTATGAGGTCATTTGGGGCTACCAGAAACTCTGACCTTCCCCAAAGAGAGATAGATAGGAAAGAAGGAAGGAGTGGGGGGAGGAAGGGAAGGGAAGGTCTCTCATTGACTTGGAAGGTCTCTCATAGACTTGGAAGGGAAAGGAAAAAAAAATTAAAGAAAATGCACAAATTCTTCCATTCAGACTAAAGATTTTTAAGCAAATCCTACCTTTCCTGTCTGTGATGTCTACTTATATGCATTTGTTCGTCGAACCTTCAACAGCAGGCTCAGCTTCATATTTGGGGTTTTTCCTTTGGTGCCAGTCCAGAAGCCAGTCCAATACATGGAGTTCTTCCCACTTGGCTGGAGGAGATGACATCGGAACCCAAAACTCCTGATTTCCTCCCAGCAACTGGGTTCTGCATTCGTTCTGAACAATCTCACCTTTACAGTCTGCATCAAGTCATTATCGAAGGAATGGAAACGAATGATTTGGCTTGTGCGAATTCACACAGCAGTTGTTAAAGCATTTCAATAAATACAGCCTGGATATGAACAGCCTGGGATGTAGAGACAGAGAACCACTCCACTTGTGGTTAGTAACTCCCTTTAGCTAAGCACATCAAAGGGTTGTAAGTTTGCCCCTGCCTGCGTTCTATTTCAAGATTCTATTCAGCTCTTATACTTTCCAGTACCCAGGAACAGCAATGTGTATGTAAGCACACGTTAAAATGATGGCCCACGTGCCTTTGCTTGCAAGCCTCCCTCCCCGTGTGGGTGTGGCTGTTTAGGTGCAGGTAGACAAGAATCCTTGGTACAGGTGTGTGGAGAAAGAGCTCTGTAATCGTATGCTTTACACACTTTATCTCTTGCTTCATTCAGAGGCAACCCTGCTTCTTCTAAAGCTCACCAGTCTCCACTGTTGGAGATACAAGTATTGGCTATTTGACCAGCCATCTCTAATCCAGAAATAATTGGTGTTGATAGAGTTACACTACATATAAATAGTTTGTAGGATTCCCAATTATATTGTTTACTTTTTATTTTGTTTTACAGTTTGTTGCCAAGAGCACCAGAGTAGAAGTTTGCCCATTTTCGCCTCCTTAATGAGTGAGTTACCGCCCAATCATTGTACCAAACTAGTATAATTGTATCTTTAAAAAGATGGCTAATTAAAAAAAAAATCACATGCAAGCCCTCTAATTCCAAAGTATCCTAATGCTTTTATATTATTAATTGTTAAGTTAAAATTTCATTTATTATCTCATTAAGCCTCCCGAGTACATAAACTCTGCATCAGGGCATAAGCGGAGCTCCGTAAAACAGAAGTTGTATTTGATCTAACAAGATAGAGTCTGTTGCTATTGATTTGCCTGGGAAACAAAAAATCTCAGATCTCAGCAGGCGCCAAATGAAACTACTGGATCCATGAGTTCACATTAGCACAATTAATCACAGGACCTCGGGCTGTTTGAGTTGCGGTTAGAAGTTGGTAATCTCCTACAAAAATAATTATTTGGTGAATTTTAGCCCAAGCAACTCCAGAGGCCCATAGGATGGAGACAGGGATCAGAGGCTCTGAAGGCTGAGTTCTAATCTTGGCCTTACCAGGAACAAGCTAAGAGAGCCTGGGCAGGAGGGAGCCTTACCCCTACCTGCCTCAGTTTCCACAGGCTTCAAGCAGGCTGAAAGCACCAGGTCTCCCTGAGGTGTGTCTGCCGCAGAGATGGAAAGTTGTACTTGTGTCCCCACAGAAAGGAGTATGCGAATGGACAAAGTGGCACCATTCACAACAGCAAGAGGCAGACACGGTTCAGGTCTGTCGGGCTGTGATACACAGATGTGCAAGAGGTAACAGACAGGGTGGATTCAGCTTCTGCCATGAAGAATGAAGTATCAAGGCACGTCACAGCGTGAACGCGCTTCACAGGCCATTAGGCTAAATGAAAGAAGCTGAGGAACAAGGTTGACGTACTGTGTGATTGCTTTGATTCTACACAGCCAGAGCTGGGTGGATGCAGACAGATAGAGCGGGCCGATGGCTAGCTACTAGGAGATTAGCAGGAAAGGGGACTACAGCAGGGAACGCTTTAAGTTACATCATTTCTAAACCATAAGGAGCTGATTGCAAAGTGACCCTCGGTGCCCCAGAATTGTGCAGTTTTTATTTGTGAGTATCTGGACGTACGTAGGTGGTCACCAAATAATTATTTTTGTAAGATATAACTCCTTAGGATACATCGTTCACCTTGTCTGTTTGAGACAAGGGCTCTCACTGACCTGGAACTTGCCACATAGGCTAGACTGACTGGCCAGGTAGTCTTAAGCATCCACTTGTCTCTGCCTCCTCAGTACTGGGACTATAAGTATGCGTCATCGTGACTGGCTTTTTTTTTTTTAAACATGTGTTCTAGGATTGAATTTAGGTACTTACACTCACAAAACAGACACTTTAGCATTGTGCTATCACCCTCGCCTGAACTGTGTGTACTTTAGTGAATTTTACTTCTATAAAAATAAAAGTAAATTTTCAAAAGAACACCTTCAAGGTTACTAGGGTTAAACTAGTACTATAGGCAGTAGGTCTCAAAGTCACGGTCCTTTGTTTATCCCGTCTTTCTTGCTCTCCCTTTCCATTTCCGCACGATGCATCCTTCTCTTAATGTACAAGAGTGATGCCATCTTACTTCCAGCTGAAAGGCAGGTGGGAGGGATGGAAGTGGGGAGACGAAGGTGGCTGGACAGCTGCAGCTAAGACGGTGATGACCAACGGTGGACACACGTGTATATTCACTTGTGCGCTTGCATTGTCAAGAGTGCTCTAGGTGACCTGGGCACACCTATGGGTCCCTGGAAGCAGCTCTGTGGATCAGCTGCAGGGCTTCCTCCTGGGCAGGCATTCCCCTGGGAGGCATCCAGGCATAATTCTGTCCCTCTAACTAGAGAGCGTTTCTTTGTGGATGGGCGTTGGTCAGCAAGGCCAGTGCTCTGCCCTTGGCTATGTTGTGTATATATTCTTTCCAGTGGAAGGAAAACAGAACAACAAAGCCCCAAAAGAGTACACTCATGGGCTGAACAACCAGTCATTTCCTGAGCTGAGTGAGGGTTCCTGGCTTCTGACCCACGATGTAAACCACTGAGGTTCAGAAGCATCACTTGGAACTGCCCTGCCTATAGCATGAAATGGCTGGTGGTGGTAATCTCTAGTCCTGATTTTCCAAGCCAAGAGGAATTAAGACTTCTTCCAGTTGCTGGGGTGATGGACTCTATCATCTGCCTGGGGAGTGCCCCTCCCCCAGTCCTCCTTCTGACTCATCAGACCCGCTTTGAGTTCTGTTTGCTCTCATATTTGCTACCTTACTGTTTCATGGTTGCAATCCTTGGCCTTCATTAGCAACCTGACAGTAGTATTTAGAATCTCCATGGAAAAGTGCCTCTGGATGAGTTTGTTGTGTGTGTGTGTGGGGGGGGGGGGGGGGGGGGGGGGGGGAGGGGGCGGGGCAGGGGCGTTCCTGAGAGGTTTAACAGGAAATGGAAGGGCCACTGTGAATGTGGATGGCACCACCCCGTGGTGGTGGGGGGGAGAGGGTTCCAAACTGAATAAGGAGAGTAAGTTGAGTACCAACCACCTTTGCTCTTGGTCCCCTAACTATGGATTCCATGTAACCAGGCACGTCATGCTCCTGCAGTCATGCCTTCCCCACTATGATGGGCTGTATCCAGAGACGACCAGGCACAACAAACCCTTCCCTCCTGAAGTTGTTTTTGTCAAGTACTTTGTTCCGGCAATGAGGAAAGGAACAAGTGCGCTTTGTCCCATAAAATCTGGCCAGCTCGATAACTGCCTGGGAGCTTAGGTGAGAGCAGAGGCTGAGCCTGAGTTGATAAGCGTGTCTTGGGACAGGGGCAGTACGCAGAGACACAATAAAGACCCTGTGCAGTTCGACTGATGCTGAGGCATGCCTGTCAATCTGCACTTTCTCTGGAGGACCTGGGGTCATGACCACAGTGACAGTTAGTGGCTTTGTGGTCTCGGGCTGGTAGCCTCTAGATCTTGGCCTTGGATTCTTATAGACTAGAAGTGTCCTCTTCATGGGACTCTTTGGAGAATGAAATCTCCAGACAGACACAGAGGGGAATGGATTCTCTGCTTGGAGGAGGGAGAGGCTCTCTTTGTTCTCAAGGATTCTGGGGAGGCAAGCCAGAAAATCCTGGAGTAGTTTACAGGTCACCCATACCCTGAGGGACCCAGGTCTGGAGAAAGGGCTCCAGAGGTGACAGGAGCCATTGACTTATAACGCCCACCAGTTTTGAGCTTCTTAGTCCTTGTGGTAACAACATTTTGTAATGGAACATCTGTAATGCTGAGATTAAGGATGAGGTTCCTCTCTGGCCTGGTCAACATTAGAAACCACCCAGCACTGTTTAGTAGGCATTGGGACTCAAAGAATGAAAAGATAGATAGATCATGAGTGTATCTTGGACAGCGACGATTGGGCAGACCAACCTCTGGACAGAGGGAATCGTAGTGTCATGACCAGTGAGGTGGAGCTATGAGCCACTGTCAGTGAAGGAGTAGCGTAGGTCAGAACAACATGTCCCATTGTGCTTAGTCTTAAGTTCTGTCCCGAGCATCAGTTTTCCTCAGAGGACCATAGTTTGCTTCCCAGATGATCTATTTGTGGTCTCTCTGTCTCTCTCTCTGTCTCTCTCTCTTCTCTCTCTCTCTGTCTCTCTCTGTCTCTGTCTCTGTCTCTCTCTCTCTCTCTCTCTCTCTCTCTCTCTCTCTCTCTCTCTCTCTGCCTCATTT
>JADRCD010235099.1:26996-39342 GCA_019843815.1 Montemys delectorum
TCTCTGTCTCTCTGTCTCTCTCTCTCTCTCTCTCTCTGTGTGTGTGTGTGTGTGTGTGTGTATAGACATGTGTGTACCCCCAGTTTTCTTCCTCTATTCCACTCAATCTTAATTGTTGAGACTTACCCTGGAGCTTTCAGTTTCAGCCAGACTGACTCCCCCTGCCCCCCCCCCCAGAAACCTCTTTTCTTGTCTCTATTCTTCCAGCACTGGGGTTCCAGGAATGTACCATCATACCCTGCTTTTTTTATGTAGGGGCTAGAGAATCAACTTGATTCTCATGCTTGCACTGCACGCACCATCCCCTGAGCCACCTGCCCCCCACCTCCCCACCCCCACCCCCGCCAAATCTTACCCATTTTCACGTGATTATAGTCAGGGAACATGGTGGCCTAACCTTCACTGAAGGAACATTTGGAGCTTCTAAGTGTCACAAGTTGCTGAATCCCACACTCTGAGGATTGTACTAAATCAGTCTCTTGTGATTTCAGGCTGTGCTGCATCCCCCTAAGCTAAGATAGAGCAGATATTTCCGGAAAAAAAAACCGAGGAATCATTCCCTGCTTATGCAACATGGCTGGCTGGACCAGACCTCCCCACTGCCAGCTTTGAGAGTTCTCCCCCACCCCCTGCCATGAAAGGCAGACACAGGTCAATAGCAACAACCACAGCCTGTAATATGCTCTGAGATCTAAGCACTTTTTGAGAGCCTTTCAACAACTCGGGGTTTATGGTGTGTCCAGGCAAAGTTGCACTCGAATGAGAACCTTCATCTGGCTTCTGCCACCAGGTGAGGCCATGTCTGAAGCTCCTGTGGCTAAAGAGAGCCCTCAGCTTCTTAGTTTGTCTTATCCTTTCCTGAGCTGGCTTGCTGTGGTCACCAGCAACTTAGGCCAGAGATGAGGACATAGCCTCTCATTGCTCCAGACCCTGAAAGGCAAATGCCCCAAATTAGACTATATTCTATGTCCAATAGTAGTAATGAATAACTCAGACATGTACTGGGTTAGGGATGAGAGGACACATTTCCTCTGCTCCCAATCCAGGCTCCTATGTTCCAGTTGCATCACCAGGTTACCCTAACTTCTTAGGGCATGGGTCTCTGCACCTCAGGTGTTCTATTACTCAGGAGTTTCTTTTCCTAACTTCAACACCGTGAATATTGGACAGGTTTTGGCTCAAAGCCTCAGTTTTATGATGCTTGACTCTAGAGGACTTTTTGGTTTAAATAAAACGTGTCAGGATGAGGCCTCAGCCATACCTTAATGTAGGATTCATTTTTTTTTTTTTCAAATGCTGTTACCCATTTCCAAGCAAGAGTTTCAGATTTTGAAAACAGTCACTAAATCTTTAAGAGGATTCATTTTTCTCGTTTTGGATCAGATATTGCCAATGACTCTCAGTGCTAAAGATTTTTATTTAATTCTTTCACTTAAGCAGGCACAAGCTTTTCTACCTAATTTTGAAAAATGAGAAAACGAAGGGTATTTTCTCCTTCCCCTTAGAGTTACTACTGATCATACTGTTTAAAATCTAAATCTCTTCCTTAAGAACTGTCAAAGCCGACAGGGAAATTAAAACTTTTTTTTTTCCCCTTCCTGATCTCACTTATAATGGAAAGGGATTTTCCCTCCCAAAAAAGATTAGCTTTTTACTTTTTAAAAATTACTTTGTGTTTGTGTAAGAGCCTGCATGAATTCATTTGCACTACCTGTGTGCAGGTGCCCGAAGAGGCCAGAAGAGGGCGTCAGATCCCCTGGATCTGGAGTTAGAGGTACTAGTGAGCTACCAGATGTAGCTGTTAGGACTGAAGCTGGCTGCCCTGCAGGAGCAGCCGGAGTTCTTAACTGTTAAGTCATCTCTCAGCCCCATGGAAAAGTGCTTCTGTATTCAGAAGACAGTGGCACAAAATTGAAGAAAATGTGCATACTTTTCATTTTTGATGTTTAGAAACTTAGTCTGGGGATTCTCCCAGACTCACACTTCCTTCATAAATCTCACTCAAACCCTTCCTCTCTACCGTCATCTCTCTGTCCTCCAACCACAAACAGTAAATTAGGCTTAAAGCCCCTGCAAGCATAGATAGTCCAAACTAGCTCTTCTCAAATGATTTCTACTGAACCAGTTGATTCCTTCCCCAAAGAGTCCCTAATTCGCTGAGTTTAAAAAGAATTATTTAATAAAAAAACAAAAATTACTTTACATTTTGGAGTTAGTTTTTTAGTTAGTTTGTTTTCTTAAGTAAAGGGACCTGTATGGCCAGTGTAAACTTAATGAGAATTATAGCTGACTTATTAGGGGTTAGTCATAGGCATGTAAGCAAGTTCAAATGCTTGTGGTTACACTCAAAGGGTAAAGATCGCAATTCGGTTTCATTAAGTATTTCCAGGGAACCGAGATTGTTGTTTTTGGTTTTAGTTTTGGTTTTGAAGCCGTAACTATTAAAAAATAGACAACTTTACTTTTAAAGATTTAAAAAAACCACAGAATTAAATGCCAGAAAAATAAAGTTAAAATAAAAATGCAAGCCTAGATTTATTACTGAGCCTGCACAGTTCCCCACCCCACTTTGTGGGCATGTGCCCCATTACCAAAGTGCCAGGCATTTCCAGATACTTGTCTGGTTTCTTTGTTTACCTTGTCTCAAATCCACCACTCCAGTCTTTCAGGGCAGCTTTTGTCCCCAGGTTGAACTTTTTAAATCACTATTGCTCCACAACGTCTCATTATTCAGGACATATTATTACCTCCTAGATTGCTGTGGATCAACTGTAGCACGTATCTCTGTGTCCATATTCCCCACTTTCTACAGTTGAATCTTCAAAGTTGGGTAACTGTCAGTAATGACGCCGATGATGACGATGATGATGCTAATTTTTAGAAATTAAAATAATTAGTACCATTATTGCTAATAGCAATGAATTGCTGTTATTAATGTTAATTTTAAAAACAACAAAAATTCATCTTGTATCAACTTTCTCCAGCCTTTCTTTAATAGTATTGTACTTGATGCTCGACTCTGTAAATCTCCATCTTTTAGAAAACTACAGTTTCCTCATCTAAGAAACTGTATGCATCTTGTTCATGATTACCAAGTCCGGGTGTTAGATGGACTGATAGACCGAGTCAGGACAGAATCACATGAGGAGACAGTCCTGAATGTCCTGTCTACCTCTTCTTCCATCTTGCTAATATATGCCCAGTTATCTTTTAGTGTTATCTCTTGAATGCTTCAGAATAAACATATAACAGAGTTTTAATTTTCCTATTTAATATATGAACAGGCTTCTTCGAGAAGTGTAAACAGACTGCTCCTCATTAGACCTGGGGAAGGTAGGTGGTATCACTTTGTAGGGAGGAAAATACAAATTAGAACAACAATAACAACAAGACCTCCACCCTTTCATAAAAGGAAGAGGAAAGATATCAATAGCCATTACCAGAATCGTCTTCCTGAAAACCTTAGGATCGTGCCAAAGGCCTGAAGCAACAAGAACATATTAAAGAGAAAGAGGAGAACTGGCCAGGACTTGATAAGGGCAAGCCTTGTGCTGTCTTCATTTCTAACTTCACCCTCTCCTCTCCTGCTCTGCGTCGGCCTTGAAAACAACAGTGGCCGGGTCCTACGCGGAGTCTGAGAGAGTAGAATGGACGAGCATCACAAGTGATTTTCATGAGATCCGCCCAGTGAAGACCCATTCAAAAGTGTCTCCAGATTAGGAAGTTGTGTGGTGCTTAGCTGCTCCCTGGGGAGCATGTCTAAAACATTTCCAGGCAGATGTTTTCCTCCTGTCTACCTGAGTCAGTGGGTAACAGCTCGGGGAAGGGAATGCAGGAGGAACCGAAGTCTGGGAAGCTCCCGTGGGCTCTTGATAGTGTGGAGGGTCATTCTCAGAGAAGAGCTTGTCTATGCTCACGAAAGACCAAGGAAGGCTCCCAAAGTGTGTCATTTGGATGGACTTCAGGCCATATACAACCAGGAAGCAGAGATAAATGCACAGAAGCTGCCTGGTGGATGGTCAGAGACGTGCACTGAGTGTCCATATACACTGAGCTACTGGTCAAGGACAAGCAACACCCCAATTACTTAAACGGTTGCCAGTAGTGAAAGGAGAGCTCTCTCCAGACCTGAGATGGCTTTTCAGCTAAGGGAAGTGTGGTTTCAGCGGCTACAAATAGTAAAAAGCAGAAATCTTATGCTCATCCTTCAAGAGAGTCAATGAGCAAACTATAGCTAAGAACACAACACAAACAAAAGCCCACCCAGCAAACCATGGAGAAGGAAAGACACAGGGAGGCCCTGGGTTCTCACTTCCAGATGGCTGTCCCACAGGTCATGCACAACCAGAAGAAAGGACACATTGACCTCCAGCATGAGCACATTAAGGGTATAAGACATCGCCGCACTGACAAAAGCAATCCTAAAAGCACACACAGACACATTGGCCCACCAGGAAAAATAGCAACAGCTTTCTCAAGAAAGATGAAATGCTTTGATTTACTACATGTAGACTTTAATTCAGCTAATATAAATGTATTAAAGTATCCAAAGGAAATCATCTAGAACATGTGTATGTACTAAACACACACACATACATGTGCATGAACACACATGTTTTATAGATAGATGACAGATAGATAGATAGATAGATAATCATTAACTAGACATTAGGGAAAGTAACTACATACAAACTATGAGCTTTAGAAACAAAGTAACTAAAAGAAAAATTATGCAAAGAGGATGTGAACAGATAAAAGGATAAATTTTCAAACTTGAAATCCACCCCTGGCCCCCCACCCAAAAAAAAAAGAAAAGAGGCTATTCAGCTGTATGGGGTGTAGCCTGCCTGGCTTGTGGAACAAAGTTACTTTGCTCAGTGGGTCTCCGGGGTTCTCAGGTGGCTGCTCTACTGGACCCTAGCTATCAGAACTGCCCACTGCCCCACACAATTGTCAGAAGGAGAATGAACAATGGAGGATCAACATAATGGAGGCCACCAAAGGCCACTGAGCCCACACACGGAGTTCTGGGAGGAAACAAGAAGAGAAAGGAGAAGATGGAAAAAAACTATTTTTTTCATTATGTGCCTCACAACCAATTCAATATATATATATATAATCAATTTACAAGTGAGATAAACACCAAAGTATCTGAACTGAGCTGCATCATAATCAAAATGTTAAGAATCAAAGACAAATAGAGAACCAGAAAGCAATCCAAGGGGATAGATAGAAGACAGTAAAATCAGCAGCTCACTGTTTGCTTTGTGGGCCCCAAGAGAGCCATGTGACATTCAAAGTGCACAGCAAACAATACTTCTGTCAAGACCTTTGGATCTGACAAAGTATCCATCAAAAAAATGAAGATGACATTAGGAAATTCCCAGATAAATCCAGATAACAGCTTGTCACTCGGAAACCTGATCCACATTAAACAAAACCAAACTCAAATCAATAGCATAACCACTTTCTTAAGTCACTAGGAAAGGAAGGACAAATTCACCCAGTGTGCACTTAAAGAAGGAATAGTAAAGACAAGGGGTCAATACCATAAAGAACAGAGAACAAATTTTTTTAAAAAAATGAGCAAAACCAACAGATGTTTCTTTGAAAAGAGCTACATAACCGGCACACCTTTAGGTAGCTTGATCAAGAATAACAGCAACAAAAAGAAACACTAAGTTATTAGTTAGGGACGAAAGTGGGGGATGGGTGCAAATTTTATGAGTGACAAAAAGGAAATTTTTTTATTAACAATAAAAAACTTCAGACAAAGGCCACAATTAAGTTACCCCTTCAGTCTATCAGATCATTTTAAAGGATGCATTAGTACTATTTAAATGAATAAATAAAAAGCTGAAAATGAGCTGGGCTTCCTAGCTTACAGTGTCACTGGCTTTACTGCTATGATTGTCAACGTTTTACTGCTATGGACAGACACCATGACCAAGGCAGCATTTTAAGGACAATAATTGGGGCTGGCTTACAGGTTCAGAGGTTTAGTCCATCATCATCAAGGTGGGAGCATCTAGGCAAGCATGGTGCAGGCAGAGCTGAGTTCTACATCTTCATCTGAAGGCTCCTAGTGGAACACTGGCTTCCAAGCAGCTAGGGTGAGGGTCTTAAGTCCACACCCACAGTGACACACCTACTCACACAAGGCCACACCTACTCCAACAGGGCCACACCTTCTAATAGTGCCATTCCTTGGGCCAAACAGTCACAATCACTATTCAGGAGGCCAAAAAACCAGGAAGATCACAAATTCAAGGTCTGTGTGGGCTGTGGAGTTGGTACAGCCACCCAGTACAACATCACATGATCTTACCTTAAGAAGGGTTGTTGTTTTGTTTGTTGTTTGTTTGTTTTCTTAAGGGTACTTAGCTAGCAAATGTGAAGTTTTGGGTTCAATCTCCAGTACCCAAATGAACAAGGCACAAAAATTAGCAACACAGCGCTAGGAAATAGAACGCAGGCATAGACAAGGAAGGTCAGGTGATCAATAAGTAGAATTTGAGGTCAGCTCAATATCTGAAGATGTGTCAGTTGCAGGACACACACTGATAGAACAAGATGTGGTTGTGGGGTAGCCCACATGAACATAGATGCAGAAGAAACAGTTGACCAAGCCTAACATCTGCTCGTGATTAAATTTTAAAAAATCAACAAATAATTCGAAGGAGTATTTCCTCAAGCTGACAGTAGCTATCCTTGAGAACTACACAGCTACATCGGATTTGTGAGAGCCTAGAAACTTCATTCAAAATGTCAGGATAAGGAAGGGATGTCTCCTCATGCCGCTCCTATTTAATGTGCTCAGGATTTTGTACAGGACAGGATAAAATACTAAATACAAGAGAGGAGGGTAGGAGGGAGGGAGAGATGGAGAGAGGGAGAGAGAAAGAGACAGAGAGACAGAGAGGGACAGTGATTATGAGTATATTTACTCTTCTGTTCCAGAAAGTAGTTTAATTACCTCTATCCTTCCAAATCAGCTCTCCACCCAGACTAGCCCATACTGTTGTATAGGGAGAAGAGATGGGTGTTATAGGAGTCAAGAAAAAGCTCCAAGAGACCTCTCACTCACGGCAGGTATTCCTTACCTGAGATATAACTGAACCTTGGCTGTGTGTGTGTGTGTGTGTGTGTGTGTGTGTGTGTGTGTGTGTCCATGTGTCATCCATGGGTCCCTGTGTTCAGTGATAGTGAAGAAGAAAATAAGGACAAGGACCAGACATGTAAGAGTCAGGATGCATGGGGCTGTACATGTAGCTCCGCTGGGAGAGTCCTTACCCAGCACACAGAAAGCCAGGAGTTGAGTCCCCAGCATGGAGTAAACCAGGCATCCTGGGGCATGCCTCTGACCCCAGCACAGGGGAGGAGGTAGAAGTTCAAAGTCTTCGTCACTATGCAGCAACTTCAAGGCCAGCCTTACCCAGTGAGACCCTGTCTTGAGGAGAGAGAGAAAGAGAAGGCGGAGGGAAGGAAGGAGGGGAGAGGAAGGAAGGGAGGGATCTATTGAGGCTGCCATGATATCTGGGCCCAGCTTGGAGCAGAGCCAGCCATTTTCCACCCACTCTTGCAGCTCTGACTCCCCAGACATACAGATTACTGTCCACACTCTATGCACGTGAAGCCAGAGGGCCCCAAAATCCAGCTCAATCAGGAAGGAAAGGAGACCGACAGACTTGGACCCCCTTCCAAGAAACTGGGACCATTGTGTTCTTCTTTGCTCAAATGTCCCTTTAGAAGTCTCCTCATTCCTCCACGTGATCTGCTTTGAGAGATAACAGTTATGTATACCAGCCGTGTTCCCTGTGCAGGTTACCCACTCCCTGAAGGTTCACCCCATGCAGCAGCTTCTACAAACCTCTGGGCCTCTGTGTGAGCCCTGCTTTCCCTTTCCTACCTCTACTCTCACAACAGAAGGCTTTTGCTGTGTGCCTCCCATCACCTCTCCCATCCCTGAAGCCTGCTGTTCCTACCTCCGCTCACCTTCTGGAAAGGTTAGCCACTCCCTCTGTGGAGGCCAGGTCTCAGCAGCCAGTCCCTAGCCTCCTTTTTTTGGACTGCACCTGTCTAGGTTAAGATTTATTCTCCAAGTCCAGACAGACAAACACTGCCTGGCTGGATCCTGACCACGTCAAGAGTGAAATGCCTTTCTTCAGGTGCCTAAACTAGGGCAGAACCATACTTGTGTGTTCTGCTGCAGGGCTTGACACTTAAACCCTGAAATGCTGCCTCTACTCGGTCCCTGAGAGCTCATCTGGGATTTCTTCATGCGGTCTCCTTCCATGGAGTCTGGCACAAAACAGAGATTCAAAGCATGTAGACCGATGAGGACTTTGGAGAGATGACATCCCCAAACAGGACATAGATCTGTCTGTCTTGCTCCTCAGAAGCGAGAAAGGTAAATTACAGAGTGAAGGACATCCATTAGGAAGATGGTTGGTCCAGTGCCTGGCTCACACTCACAAAGCCCTGGGTTCAATTTCCCACACCACACAAACCAAGCTGGTGCAAGTAAAGGGAGAAAGAAAGGCAAAAGGGAGTTGGGGAAGGGAGGGAGGGACAAGAAAGAACCAGGGGATCTATTGAGGCTTCCATGGTTTCTATGCCTAGCTTGGAGCAGAGCCAGCCATTTTCCATCCACTCTTGCCACTCTGCCTCCTCAGACATACAGATTACTGTCTGCACTCCATGCACGTGAAGGCAGAGGGCCCCAAATCCAGCTTGGCCAGGAAGGAGAGGAAATCGACTCCCTTTCTCAACTAGGGCAGTGGAGGCAGGAGGATCAGAAGTAAAGCTTATCAGTTGTTGTGCTGGGAATCCCATGCCAGCCTAGGCTATCTGAGACCCTGTTTCAAGGAATGGCTTCCATTCTTACCCCAGGGTCAGCTGTCCTTGGCCAGCTTCCTGCTCCTCACAAAGATACCACTGAATGCAGATGGGAGCATGGCTTTTCCATATGTACACACACACACACACACACACACACACACACACACGTATGTACGTGTGTATCATGCATATATATATATATATATATATATATATATATATATATATATAACGTTTGAGAATTAAAGGAGTGCTAGAGGGAAGAGTAGTTGGTATTTATATCCAGACATGGTCTCCCCACTTCCTACCATACCTTCTTTAATAAAAACCTGGAAAGACAGGAAATAATCCAAGGTCATTAGCAGATTCAGGAATGAATAATGGGGTGAATCCCAAGGAGACCTCAATGTTCCTTGATACAGGTTCTTCTAGGGCTTGGGAGGGCAAGTGAGGATGGGCATCCCTCCTCTTAAGTGGACAGCCGACTTTTTCCAAGTTAGCCTTCATCTGCTGCCTTACCCCCAGGACTCGGACTGCGGCTCTCTAACTAATGAAGTCAATTAAGAGACTGGAAACGTAATGTCCTACAACCTGGGTGTGCAATAGGTACAAAAGGTTTATCCCGAGTGAAAAGGTTGACACTGTACTAAAAATAAATCCCACATAAAGTTATCCTTTGTGGGCTAATTGCTAATAGGGGTTCCATGTATGAGACACAGCAGACCCACACAGGTCCTAATTGGCTGGTCCAGAGGCAGCATCGCTGTCTGCAGCTCTGGTCCAGAAGTGGATGATTGCACAAGGCCTGATGGAGCCAGAGCAGTTCCCAGATCCTCTGTGCCAAGGTGACTCTTCTCTTTGTTCTTCTTAAGGGCCCAGCCCTGATAATGTCACCTCCTCCCTGGGCCTGGCTACAAGGGTCTGAAGGGCAACTTCTGTTGTAAGTTGAATAATGTTAACAGCTGGGATGTGCCGTCTGACAGAGGTCAGTGCTGTTACACGTTCAGAGAGCACATTTTTAGTAGGAGGTGAGGCAGCACTACTGCAGGCTACGCTGCTTTGAGGCTCCAGGCTTGGAAATCAGAGCGGTTTCCCAGCAGTGAGCCAAGGTTGCCCAGCTACCCTGTGTGACCCTCACAAACCCTTTCAACTCGTATGAAGCCTAACTGGGCGGCAGCGATTTTTGAGTGGGCGATAAAGGAAAGTCAGCGGACTCTGAATCTGGAGACAGGAGCTTGAATCCAAGGCTGGATGATGGCCCCCAGCAGTAAAGTGCTTTCCTTGCAAGCATGAGGACCCAAGTTCAGTCTTCAGAACCCACATTAAAATGCTGGGCATGGTGGTGAGCCCTTGCATCAACAGCATTGGGCAGGTAGTTTTAAAAGGCAATTGCTGGGGCTTCTTGGCCAGCCAGACTAACCTAACCAGAAGCCCCAGGCTAGTGAAAGAGCCTATCTGTAATGAATGTATCTGGGGTCAATCCTGGCCTTCTACACGCGTGCACACATGTATGCGTGTACATCCACACTCCCACCAACACCACCCGTACAGCTGGGATCCTGTTCCTTCACTCAGAAGCTTTGCCACCGTAGACAAGGAGCTCTGTGTGTCTGGTTACTCTGGCCACATTATCTCCGCTGGTGAGAGGCTTTTCACAGAACTGCTCTGCCACTCAGTGAATCCCTGACTCTGGGTTTCTCTCTTGTTTCAGCATCAGTTCCTTTCCGGAACTTTCCAATAAACCCTTCTTTCGACTTCCTCACCCATCAGTATAGGCATGGCTTTTGTGCTCCCCTTAAGAGCAGAGACCCAGACCACCTCCACTCCACATTCTACCCGATTCCCAGGGAGACTCTGGCTGATTGTGCAATGCTTTCTCTCTTAGGCAAAATAGGATCTCCTTCTCTAGTTACTGAAGAGAAAAAGATTCTTTACTGAGTCCTGGGCAGTGTGCTGCTTCAGCCTCCTTTGGGTTGGAGGTCATCAATCCCAGCATCTATAAACAGTAAGAACAGTAGATCTTGAGAGAATGTTCTCTGTGCCCAATCCTAAACTGAGTTAATAGATTTCAGCACATTTAGGTGGACCCCAAAGACAGACCAAATCCTTAGGAAGCAAATAAGAATATGACTGTTCCCATTTTACAGATGAGAACATGAAATTGAGAGAGGCCAGATGATGTTCCCAGGGCTACAGGCCAGTAAGTATTAGAAAAGAATTTAAACCCAGACAAAACACTGTACATCGGAGCTCTTATACTGGCCTTAGAGTGTCTCTGCATGTCTCTCTCTGTGTCTCTGTACCTCTCTCTGTCTCTCTCCACTTCTCTCTCTCTCTCTCTCTCTCTCTCTCTCTCTCTCTCTCTCTCTCTCTTTCTCTCTCTCTCTCTCTCCCTGTGTATGTGTGTGTTTGTGTGTGTGAGAGTCTGTATTTTTGTGCACCCACTGATATCAAAGCAACTTTTAGGAGTCAATTTTGTCCAATATATTAAAAGGAAAGTTTGCCACCACTCAGCGGGTTTGACTAACTTTGACTTCTCCCTACTATTCCATTGACTTGCAAAATATTTTTGCAACAAAAGCATTTTGATTCCTACTGGACTCTTTTGCAGGAGCCTGGGTTGGAAGGTAGATGAAAGCAGAGACTCTGCCTTTGATGCAGGAATGGAGAGACTCATCCCTGTCTGTGCCCCTCTCCTGCCCTTCCTAGTCTTCTTTTTCCTAGAGGACTTGAAGACCATGGAAGTTGCAGGTTCCAGGGGACAAGGCTAGAAGGGCTGGTGCCAGGAGCCAGGTGGTTGCTCCCCACCCCAGTATGAGCAAGTTCTGTGGTGAACTGTGGAGCATACTCTTCTCCCCTTAATGTTCCTACTGACCACAGGAGGGAGAGTAGGAACTCTTAGAGAGTGACTTCTCTTCTTGTGGTCTTTGATCAGACAATGTGCTTACAGTACTTTAAGGGATTTGCAAAGGTGCTTTCTGGAAGGAAGAAGAGGGAGAGCTCTGTGGTTATAAATAGAAAATCTGCTACAGAGGCCAAGAGTGATGAAGGGGAGTCTGTGTAGCTTCACACACACCTTTAGTCCCAGCACTCTGGAGGCAGAGGCAGGCGGGTCTCTGTAGTGAGAAATCTGCAATTTGGGTTTCTTTAAAAAACACAAAAATATTGCAAGAATGTCCTTTGATTTTAGCCCTATGGGTGTGGGGTGCTTCAGACTGTCTGCAGCAGCTGACTATGATTTGCCTCGTGTTCTAGCAGAAGCATGGTTTTGCCAGCTGCAGATAGTCTCTGATTGTGTGACATTTGGAATTCTGGGAACTCTTCAGAGGGTATATAAATGCAAAAGTCCTGATAGGCAGTGTTGGTGGTTGGTGGTCATTCAGGGGATTTGTTAGTAGCTGTGTGCTCAAAGAAGAAACAAAAAGCAAAGAAAGAAATTAGAATTAGATTTCTCTCTCTCTATCTATCTATCTATCTATCTATCTATCTATCTATCTATCTATCT
>JADRCD010235099.1:42172-65216 GCA_019843815.1 Montemys delectorum
ATATATATATATATATATATATATATATATATATATATATATATATAACAGAAGGATGTGCAGGCATCTGTATAATTAAAAATAAAATAGAAGCTATGGACAGTTCATGGCTTTTGGGAGGGATTCAATTTTTGTTAAGAGTATAGTTCTTGGTGGACCAACCATGATTTAGGGGAAGCCCCCACGTGCAAGAATACATGGGCTACACAAATTGAAGTGCATGAGTTTAAAAAAAAATGAAGAAAGAGAACACAAAGTTGGAGAAATGATGAAAGTGGAGGTAGATCAGAGAGGAGTGAGGGAGGTGAATATGATCAAAGTATATGAAATTCTGGAAGAAATAATAAAATTTTAAAAACAAAAATAAATTAAAAATAATCTAAACAATGTCTTACAATTGCATGCTATAAACATAATTATACCTGTCCATGCGGATATGTGTGTGTGTGTATTTGTGTATGTGTTTCTCTGTATATATAGCTGCATTGTATGTATGTGTAACACACACACCTATGTGCACAAACACATGCATGCATGCATGCATGCACACACGCACAGAATCAAAAGGTGCAAATGCGTAGCTATGACCTTAGATATTGAGGGATTTTTAGTCTGAGTTTCTGCTGGCCACCAGAACTTGTATCCATATCCTGCTGGAAATAGGGAGCTGGTCCAAATTGGGTCCACAGAGAGTCGTTTTATGGGATGTACTGCCCTAGGGTCTCTCCGGGATAAATCTGCTGAGATGGGGAAGAGTGGAGTGTCCTACAGATTTAATGCTGAGTTTGTGTCTCTGCAGAGTTGCTTGCCCATGGAGAGAGCACAAGCTTCAGCTTCCAGTTGCTCAGGTTAGCTGGGACTCTGAAAACTGATGCTGAACTGGACTCACCTGATTGGCTGACCTATGCAGTCAGAACTCCATTTGATTACATTTAAATAGTGTCTTTGACTGGCTGCTGGATGGTCATAGGATGTTCACTTTTCTGGCTGATGAACATGTTTAGAATGTATTCAGTCAGTCGGAAGTATCATCCCTGTTTTGAAAGCCAAGGCAAGTCACTGGGTGGTCAGAGAGATGTCAACCCACCCAGCAGGTAACTTTGTTTATCCTGTGATACTTGGTACATTCCTGGCATGTGCCATGTGCTTCTGGTTATTGTTCCAGATAAAGACAGAGGCTCATAAGAAAGGTCCTCTCTTTCTTGGTGCTTCTATTTTCTAAGTGTTAAGTAAATTAATTATTCAGTTTTATGAAAATAGAAATTATTAACTTTGTGGGTCTGGTAAGAGCTGATGGGATAAGATCCTTCTGAAAACTAAAAATGTCACCTGAGTAGACTACTGTTATAGGGTGAGGTGTGGCCCCTGAGAATCCATTTGTGAATCTGAAACCTCAGGCCTAAAGGTGCAACCACAGTTAGAGATTAGATTCCTTCTTTCATTTTTAATTTTGTATATTTGTGCAGTATGCTGTGTGTGGTATGCATGTAAGTGTGTATGTGTGTGTTTGTGTGTGTGTTTGTGTGTGTATGTGTGTGTGTTTGTTTGTGTGTGTGTGTGTGTGTGTGTGTGTGTCTGTGTGTGTGTGTGTGTGTCTGTGTGTGTGTGCTTATCCTTGCAAAGGACCAAAGTTGACATCGGGTGCCTTCTTGACTCCTTTTCACTTTATTGACTAAGTATTGCTAACCATAGCTTCCTCATCCCAGCCAGTCGATCTAGCCAGCTAGATCCAGAGATTCCTTACCTCTGCCTCCTGAGAACTGTGGCTCTGGGCGGCTGCCATGCTTTATATAGTTTCTGAGGATCTGAACTCTGGTCCTCATGCTTGGGTAACAATGGCTTTATCCATGGCACCATCTCTCTAGCTCACAGGTCAGGGTTCTAAAGAGGTAGTGAAGTTAAAATGAAGTAAGTGATGTGGGATGTGACAGATGGCCCTGTAGGAAAATGGAATAAGAACACTGATCTGCTCAGAGTATAGACATTGTTAGAAGACAAGGCACCAGCCCTGAGCCAAAGAGAGAGGCTGGGACAGACCTCTTCCTTCACAAGTATCAGAAGATGTGAAGGGAAGTTCATCTCTGACTTCCAGTTTTCAAAGCTAAGAGATGATATACTTCTCATGCTTAGCCCACCCAGTCTGGGATAATCTGAGACAGCAGTCCTGGCAAAACAATGCGTATATGTGAGTCTATGTGTCTGCATTCTTTACGGATTTATTAAATGCCGGCTTGTGGCTGGATTAGCCTTGCTGGGGAATGTGAGTGGCTAAACCAGAGGTGTGAGATAGGGTGGTTGGCCAGGTTTTGAGGTGGGAAGGAAGAGGACATGATGAATGTTTACAGAGAGAAAGGTGGGACGGAAGGAAGAGGAAGAAGGAAGGGAAAGAAAGCGGAGCTTGGGAGGGAAAACATAGCTCTTGGAAGCAGAGAAGTCAGGATAGAATTCTCTCCTTGCATCTTAATAACTTCATCAGTGTGAAGAAGCCTCTGCCCTCCCCGGAGGACTGCTTCTCCTTGATGTCGTGTTGATTGAATTGTCTTGTTTTACAAAGAAACAAACGGCTTCGAGTTAGGCTGATTCTCCTTTCCCTCAGATGTACCAAAGGCTTCAAGGGAAGGACTCCTTGTAATTACACACTCTGGCATTTCCTTAATGCTGGGATTTAGAGTTTTAAGCCCAGTGGGCAGAGACCATTACTAATTTGACATCTGGCCTTGTGCCCTGACCGCTGATGGCTCTGGAGACAGCAGAAATCCGGGTAGGTGATGAGAGAAGCTGTAGAGATGAACAGGGGATGTGTCTCCATTCCTGTCCTATGAGTGGGATGATCTGAGACAGGGTGTTGAAAAAGGAAGCTGAGACGGAAGGGCGGGATCTCAAAGATCTCAAAGATGCAAAGTAAGCATTGTAGACATCTATGTGTGACAGGGTACATGGCTGGAGTTCAGAAGGCATGACTGTTGCTGCAGGACATGAGTGCCATGATGCACTAGTCCCCTTGGTCTGCAAAGGCCTTTATCAGGATAGGTCTGATATATGTAACACTTTTATATGGGGAAAGATATACAGGGTGTGTGTGTGTGTGCGTGTGTGTGTGTGCGTGTGTGTGTGTGTGTGTGTGTGTGTGTGTGTGTGTGTTTATAGACTCATGATTGTGTGTGTGGAGGACAGAGGAGGACATCAGTGTTCCCCACATCCGAGGAATTTACACTGCTTATTTTATCTGAGACCTACGTATTGAATCCAAAGCCTCACACATGCTATGTAAGTGTTCCACTGAGCTATACCTCCAACCCTCTTGTTGGTCTTTATTTTTATGTGAAAGGGGTCTCACAATGTTGCTTGGGCTGGTCTGAACTTTCTATTGGTCTCCCAAGTAGCTTGGATTTCAAACCAGTACCACAAAGTCTGGTTCCTGCTAGGCATTTAATTCTCATTTTCCTCCTGAGGACTCAGACATGAGTCCATAGAGAATGGAGTAAAAGGTTGGAATGATTTCCTTTCCCTGAACTGTGACCCCAGTCCTCTCCCCATTGTGACTCCGGGATCATCCCCTAAAGCCTCCTACAGACAGGACTTCCTTTTATAACCCCTCCGTGCTCAGAAGAGTTCCAGTTGGACTCAAGTCAGATCCCTGTTTGGGAAAGAGCAAGTGATCCCATCCCCTTTGACACCTCAGACAAATCGCCATACTAATATTTGCTCCGCAAGAAACCCCAGAGCCCTGGGAAGCCTTCATCAGAGGAAGAAGGACACAGAGGGACTGAAGTCATACAGACTTCTCTTGGAATCAGACTGTACGGCAGACTAGCTTTGCAGCCATGGGAAAGTTGCTAAAACTTGTTGGCTCTGCTTTCCCAGTCCCTGAAGTGAAGTAATGCTGTCTCTCAGAGGGGGATGTCATAGACTATTGGTAGTGAAAATATGGAACAAGGGGAGAGAGCACTACTTTCAAATAGTAGGTGCTAATTCCACTTTGCTCTTGCTTCTCCAGCCAGTCCCTCAAGAGAAGAGTAAGTAGTCATTTGATACTAGTCTTTGACCTTAAACCACTCACTGGTGAACCTTCCCCTTTACCGGCCTGGCCAAGAGGGCCCAGTTAAAGGATCTTGTTACAGCAGAGATGTGTGAGCTAAGTGCCCCCTTGCTGCTAACCAAGGCTGAGACCCACACCTGTCTGCCAAGCTCTCCAGTATGGAGTCGTAATGATCAAATTGCATTATTGCTGCTGAGTTTTGTAGCCTGTACAGCATGTTAGCGTCAACACAGAGATGATATCAGAGGGCACTTTGGGTAACTTGGAGAAGGAGGAGGAGCCAGAGCCGACTGCACTAGGAGCAGAGGAATGAGAAGGAATCCAACCAAGCAGTACTGCAAGCCTGCCACCTCCCAGGAAGCTGGCAGTCCAAGCCTTGAGTGATCCAGGCTTCTGTCCCACTGCCAGCCAAAAGTGGCTAAGGGTTGCAGGTTCACAGGCGAGTGATATGGACCTCTGTAGACACCTTCCAAATGAAACCATTTTCAATCATGTACCTCCACTGTCAACCTTCATTCTTCTCCATGGCTGATATTTTGTTATGTTTTGGACAGGATCTCAGGTGGCTCAGGCTTGCCTCAAATCTGCAATTTATGAATATGATCTTACGTATATGATCCACCTACCTCTACCTCCTGAGTTCTGGGATTACAGATGTAAACTATCACCCCTGGATTTGGGAAGGGAACCCAGCCCTTCTGCATGCTAAGTAAACACACCCTAACTGAGCTATATCCTCAGCCCATAGGTGATGCTTCTGTATAATCTCGTATGCCCCACACTTCTGTCACAATTCAAAAATGGCGTCTCCATTACACCAAATTCTAAGTCAGACCATGGTGGTCTAGATTCTAACTCCCATGTCCCATTGCAGTTTAGAATACAGACTTTAAAATAAGCAGATACCCATCTATTGACTGTACAGTTTGGGAGCAAGCCATTGACCCTGTGGAAGCTTCCATTTCTTCAGAATGTGAGCAGGGCATCACTGGGTTTGCCTTGGAGCTTGAAGAGTTGAGGTCCTGGGTGTCATGCATCTGAGCCTCTGGTGTCAGACAGGTGGGAATGTGAGGGTGAGCTGCATCTTCTCAAACTACTTTCCTTCAAGAAACCCTCTCTTGAAGCCCTCTCAAGCCACGATGATTTCTGCAGCCCACAGCAATGCCGTGTTTTCAACCTCATGCAGATGCCCAGCTTCCTTTGTGCTTGAATCTTCCCAACTGCTGACCACTATCTTGTCCTTTATCTCTGGCTGCAACTTCTGGACAACTCTTACACTTTTGTGGATGTGACTGTAAGTCCTTCCAGAGAGGACTGTGATCCCATTTTGACCTTTCTGGTGAGTGCTGAAATGCTTGGCTCCTGAGGCTGCGGTTTTGCAGGGAACATCAACATTCTTGTTCAGACAGATGAATGCTATGTCAAGTCAGGACAATGCAGAAACAACCAGAATAAAGCTAGGGGATGTAGAACAATCCAGCCATATCCAGAGCTTCAGGACTCCAAGCATTATGCCCCCATGATGCTCTCAGAGAACAGCTTCCCTGATCTGTGCATCCCTTTTTGGACCAGGTAGCGATGGTTTAAGATGGGTTCAGGATTTTCCATGCTGCCAAAAACCTTCTGGGTCACTGGTTTTCACCTCAAATATTGAAGTAGAAAAAAAAAACATTTCCATCCCCCTGCACTGACCCCTTGTTCCCTTGGAAGTTAGAAAGGTAAGGGCAGGATGAATTAAAGGCTGCCTTAGACAAAAAGGAAAGGCTACAGAGGTAGTCCCCTGCCAGGTCATTTTCTAGCCAGGATAGGAAATGCTGAACTTCTTTGGCTGTTAGGTGGAAGTGCTAGAAATATAATCATTTCAACTGTGATAATTGAAGGCATCAAAGAAGAAAACCCTGCTGGAAAAAAAGAATTCAGAAAAGCAATTCAGAGCATCCCTCTCTCCCTGCTCCAGCCTCTTCTTCGCCACAGTAAGAAGAAAGCTGCCCTTGGCCAGCACCTAGATACCCCTTCCTGTCCTTACTGAATACACTCTTTCTTTGTGTATATCCGTGGAATATGAGGGAGTGGTATCCATTACCGTTTGGGGGCTTGGACCCCAGCAAGACCTTTGTACCCTTCCTTCCGTACAGGTCTGTGTCTTGTTACACAGCCCATCGTGGTTATGTTAGCATGTGTTTAAACTGCTTTGTGCCAACAGTTCTTGGGGCTGCTAGCAACTGGCCCAGGTTGACAATATATATCTGCAGATTAAACCATTAAGCCATAAAGGCTTCTTTCCCTCCTTCTCCTTCCCTCCCTTATCCCATCCATAGCCAAGAAACTCGCTGAAAGAAGCTTTGGTCTCCTTCACATCTTGGGTCCCTTCATATCTAGGGCCAAAGTAGCCATGGACTCACCTCTGTGACAACATAAAAAGAATTGTTTTTTAGTCTACCAATATGCCTTGGAGATATAAACACTTATTTATTTTTTCAGTACTTATAGATCTTTTAATATTTTTTCATATTAATGTAGCCCAGATTGCTCTCTTTCTGGTTACTCTTGCCTCAGCCTTTCCAGTGCCAAGATTATACATATATGCCACCACACTTGGCTCTTTCCTTGTTGGATCTGACTTCAAGCATCTACCTTGCCTGTGGTTCTCATGTAGGAAGCCATAGACGTAAGATCTAACTCCCCCATGAACATGTTCCTGATGATGTTTCTGGTCCAGCACAGGGCACTGTAGCAGCAAGATACGCAGTCATTTGTCTGGTCTTTGACTTCATGGGTCCTTCAGTCTGTTCAGAATCCACACACAAAAAAATTAGCATGACATAGCATGGGAGAAGGAATGGGGCACAGGGAGGGGTATAGCAGAGTCCAGGGCAGGAATACCAAGAACTCTAAGCATACACTCCCTGAAGGAAATGGGATTTGTGTGCAACACTGAAGGAATGATCACACAGAGGAAGAAGAAGATGAGTAAAACCTCTGTAAATGGGCTCTTAGGGATGGAGACACGAGACAGATGGTCTTGGCTGCTGTCCCAGCTTTCTTACTCTCAACAACCTCTGTGATCTTGGGCAAAACACTACACTCTGTGTCCTCCCGTTTTCCCAGGAGTAAACTGGGAAAGAACAATAGTAACTGTCTGGTAGATTGCTCCAAATCTACATCAAACATGTGCTGCAAGACACACAGCTAAAAAAAAAAAGCAACATCATTACTGTGGTGGAGAACACAGAGAAATCAAAGAGTAGAACCTTCTAGAATGAAGAGGCTGCACTGAAAGCTAGGAGGCATACAGGGATTCCAGGCATTGGGCAATCAGATGAAACTGCCAAATAAGATTGCCATTGGTGAAATAGGACAGATGGGATTATTTTTTTAAGGGGGAGATGTGTATGGAAGGTGAATTAGTTACCATTCTATTGCTATGTTAAAACACCATGGCCAAAGCAACTTATAAAAGAAAGCATTGAATTGGGCTTTCAGTTTCAGATGGTTAGAGTCAACAATGGCAGAGGAAAGGCAGGGCGGCAGGAAGAACTGAGGATTCTTATCTAGAGCCACAAGTGGGAAGCAGAGAGAGGGGGGATCACACTGTGAATGGAATGAGTCTTTTGAAATATCAAACCCTGCTCCCAGTTCCATATCTCCTCCAGTCCCACAGATCCTAATCCTTCTCAAACAGTTCCACCAATTGGGGACCAAGTATTCAAATATGAGCCTATGGAGGCCATTCTCCTTTGAACCATCATACAAGGCTATAATAATTTTAAAAAATGGATTTTAAGGGAAATTTTGTAAAATAGCCATCCTATTCTTGGTTCCCTCAGTCTCCATTTCCTGCCCACAAATAGATCAATAGGCAGCCATCTAACTAGTTACTCCAATGGGGTAAAGCCTATCTATCTATCTATCTGTCTGTCTGTCTGTCTGTCTGTCTGTCTGTCTATCTCTATCCATCCACCATTGATTTGAGACAGGGTCTCAACTAGGAAATATCCATCTGATAGAACGTTTCAAGATTATGTCAAACAGTCCTTGCAAGACACGTAGGCACCTGCTAGCTACAGAGCAATAACATTAGCCATGGATAACCTGGAACTCTTGATGTAGCTCTGGCTGGCTTTGAACTCACAGAGATCCTCCTGCCTCTGCCTCCCTCCTAAGTGCTGGGATTAAAGGTAAATTCTGAGAAGGCATTTTATTTTTAATTAGATGGGCAGGTGTGTGATGGAGTTGGTGGATACTTAATGTCTAGTGGCATCCCCTAATCTTTCCTAAGAGGAGTACGCAGCTGTGGGGCTAGCCCCAAGGGGATGGGTAAAGTAATTGGCTCCTTTCATTGTTCTAGAAGAGGAGGCCTAGGAGCACATGCTAGACACATGTGTTGGCCACAAGCTAATGACTTTATCTTTAATGTATTTCTATAGACCAGGGAGGGGATGAAAATTCCATAGGTTCTTAATAGGGGTTGGAGGGAGATAGGGTCAGTTAGATGAACAAATTGGAAAGAATTGTCTAAGACCTCAAAACCTAGCTTCAGGCATTTCCTCCCTCATCTTCCTTCACTTAGGGGGCGTTTTGGAGGGCATTTTTACATTCTTTACTGGTTAGGGGAAGTGGCAAGTACCTCTTCTCAAATGGACCTTGCCACTCCAGTCCTCCAGCTGACATATTGATGACAGAGATGTTAAAAGGGGGGTTAGCAGACACAACTCTTCCCGCACCAACCTGCATGGTAAGATGAGCCCTTGGCTGAGGCATTATGGGATGGGGTAGCAGGAGGAACCTTTACCATGACTTTATCCACTGTTTCTTAAAATGTGTTCTACTAGTTCCCCAAGATGCTTAAAGGTGTTATATGTCACGGTCCACCCAACATAGAAGTGATGATTTGAAAGATACTGACAAGTCTGTCTGGATTTTTCAGTCTTTAATATGCTGTCATCAGCATTGTGGCAATTCAGAAAAGGGATTAATCATAAATGGTATAGGACGAGGTACAGTATTGTTTATTTTTTAAGTAACATTTTTATATTAAGGCTCATGGTAACACAGGTATTCTGTGGAGGTCTGGGACTTTAGTGTATAGCTAAAACACATGGGACAAAGGCACTGGGGTTCAAGGTTAGACTGGAGCTGCCCCAAGCCATTCCTTCAGAACTCCAGAATTCACATCATAGAAGCTGTGGCATCATTTAAATATGGTTGGATGTTTCAGGGAAATGTTTTTTTTTTATTTTTTCTCTTTTTTTGCATTTGACCTCTTTGCATTGGTCTATCCATTTGTTATTCTTCTTGTTATACAAAGCCATGTGACTTTGGAATATGTAATATATTTAATATACTATGTTCTCTGTCCAGTAGAGTAAAAGGAAGAGAAAATGGTCTCCATCCCTTTGTGTCTTATACAATTTGTTCTGTAGAAATGACTGCCATGCAAGATTGGAATTCTGATTTTTGCAATCTCAATGATTCCATACACAGGGCTGAGAAGGTGGCTTTGTTAGTAAAATACTTGCTTTGCAAATATGGTAACCTGAGTTTATTGGAACTCCAGAACACATGTGATTAAAAAAAAAAAAAAGAAAAACAAGTGTTGTGGTGCATGCTTGTGTCAGCTCTGGGCAGCAACAGACAGGGTCTCTGGGGCTTATCAGCTAGCTAACCTAGCCTAATCAATGAGTTTAGGCCAGGGAGAAACACAGTCTAGAAGGAAGGAAGGAAGAAAGGAAGGAAGGGAGGGAGGAAGGGAGGGAG
This sequence comes from Montemys delectorum, assembly GCA_019843815.1. Taxonomy (NCBI): domain Eukaryota; kingdom Metazoa; phylum Chordata; class Mammalia; order Rodentia; family Muridae; genus Montemys; species Montemys delectorum. Next base: position 51,969 of record JADRCD010235099.1, read on the forward strand.
GGAGGGAAGAAGGGAGGGAGGGAAGAAGGGAGGGAGGGAAGAAGGAAAGAAAGAAAATAGGCAAGAAGGGGAGGGGGGAAGAAGGAGAAAACAAACAAACAAGAAAGAGTTGCAGAGATTGCTCAGTGCTTAAGAGCACTAGCTCCTCTCGCAGAGAACTTAGTTCAGTTCTCCACACCTTCATGGTGTTTCATGACCATCCGTACTTCAAGATTCAGGTGATCTAAAACCCTCTAGATCTCCTTGGGAACCATACACATGTGGTACACATACACATATACAGCTACTCACACATAAATAAAAACATTTTTAATCTTTTAAAAAAATGGTATAATGATTATGACTGAGGAGTAAAAGCTGAGTTTGTATTCTGGCCCCACGTGTGCTTATACCCACATGTGAACACATGTACACAAGATTTCCATGCATTGACCTGGTGATGCATCCATAGGGCCTGTGGGTGAGGCAAATGTCAGTAAACCTATTTACAGATGTGGGTGGTATTTGAAGAATTTTGATATTCTTGTTGGAAGGTTGTTGGAGGGCTTTGATTCTTATCTCCCTAGTTTGAAAGCACCAGGGCTATTGTGTCTCTGAGCTCTGTAGCTATTCAAATCTCCTAAGTGGAGATCTAGCTGGTGTCATAGCCCAGCTAACAATCAGGAACCTTCCCCTTACAAAATTTTCCAAATAATGCACTGTGAACAGTAGACAAGTTTTTCCTAATGATAGCTCTGGACGCCATAATTACTTATGCACAATTTTCTACATAAGTACTTTACATATGCTTTTGTTCTTATTTATTCCTCACAGAAACAACAACTGCTAAGTCTTAATCAGCTGGTCTTGAATAAGATAAATTGTTTCTGTGTGCCTCAGTTTCCTCATTGGTAAAATGAGGGTGGCATTCTAGGATATTTGGGAATTCCCAGAGTGAATGGGAACATTTAGAGCTAGCCTATAAGGGGTCTCTTAAGCATTTCCCGAGGGACAATTGATATTTACTGCTAGAGACAAAGTTTATATTAGGTCAGATAATGCAGATTCCTCACTCTGCTCTCACTCTACCAGTTGACCAAACCAACTAGGTCACAAATAATGGTGTGGAGGGTCTTGGTGTGTTTAGTAGAGAGGTGACGTACCAAATCAGCCTCTGAATCCTGAATGACTCTGCAGGGCAGTCTCTCATCCACATGAAATGGGATGTAGTCTTGTATGTACACAGGGCTCGGGCAATTTGAGTCTGCTGTTTAATCTGCCATGGACATCCTTTGTGTGAAGCCTTTGCTATTACCGTTTAGGAGCATTAATATTTATCAAACATGTAATGAGATGTGAGCCTTTGCCTACTGGAATTCTAGCTCAGATTTTTAGATTTGCATGTTTCCATAGTCAGGCTGCTGAATAATTTATTAGTCACGTTGGAGAAATAAAGTAGATAGATGATGTCAAGGAGTTGTTTAAAACCGATTTTTTCTTTCTTCTTCACGGAGTCCTGGACTAGGAGGGGTGTTGTGGTTTTGAGTGTGAAATGTCCCTCATGGGCCCACATCTTTGAACACTTGACCAAGCGCTGATACTGTTTGGTAGGGTATAGAACAGTGGGGCCAGGGGGGTGGCTGGCAGCAGGACGCCACTAGAAGTGGACTTGAGGGCAATAGCCTACCTTCACTTTCAATCTCCTGTCTGCCCCTGACACCACTTAAACAATTGACAGTCATGTATCCTGCCATAACCTCCTCACTATAATAGACTCTTATCTCTGAAACTATGAGCCAAAATAAACCTCTCTTTGCTTTTCTTTTTTTTCTTTCACGTATTCTGTCAAAGCAATAGGGGAACATAACTGCCTTAATTAGGGTTTTATTGCTGTGAAGAAACACCAGGACCACGGCAACTCATATAAAGAAAAACTTTTAATTAGGATTGGCTTAAGGTTTCAGAGGTTTAATCCATTAAGGTCATGATGGGAAACATGACAAAGGACAGACAGACATGGTGCTGGAGAAAGAGCTGAGGGTTCTACATCTTAATCTGCAGGCAGCAGAAGGAGGCTGTCCCACTGGGCATAGCTTGAGCATATGATTTCAAATCCCACCGCTATAGTGACACACTTCCTCCAACAAGGCCACGCCCACTCCAACAAGACCATCCCCACTCTAACAAGGGCACACCTCCTGATAGTGCCACTCCCAATGGGCCAAGCATTCAAACACATGAGTCTATGAAGCCAATCCTATTCATACCACCACAGTAAGTAATAGAGCATAGTGCTGGGGTGGACTTTCGAGGCAAACATATTCTATGGGTCTGTTTGAATTTCGAATATTAATCTTCCATATATATATATATGTGTGTGTGTGTGTGTGTGTGTGTGTGTGTGTGTGTGTGTGTATAACCCCTTAAGGGTAAGATCAGACATTCCTTTGCTCCCCTTGATGTAAGCGAAATGATCTCTTTCCCCTGAAGCACTGAGCTCTTGGCTTGCCTGCCTCTCAACCATAATAGGCTCCTTAGTCTAGAATTACCAGTGTGACTTGTTCTCCTCACTGAAGCAGAGTTTCTGTCACATAGTAGGTCTTCCACCCACATCTGTCACATAGAAGGTCTTCCATAATCTACTTACAGGAATGAAATTAAATCCTGGGCCCCTAGGCCTGATGTTGCCTTGTGTAGTCACAGAGGTGTACCATGCAGAATCAGCTAATGAGGCCTTCTGCTTCCAGGAGTTCTTCCCTGAAGAAGAGAGAGATGACAGCGACAATGGAGTCCTCACCTGCCTTGCTTGGCAAAGTTCCTAAATGCGGCTGTTGAGACAATGTTAGTCTTTTCTCTGCACTGCCAGTGTGAGCTGAATTCACATTTTTTTAAAAAGGCACTCACTCTTGTAGCCCCCACAATCTATTTCGGTCTATTGCTGTAATTGGCACATTATAATAATGCCTGCTTGAATTTGTATCACTGTACAGTCATTGCTCACTCTACATATCTGTCTCTCCCACTCTCCTGATCTTGTCTGACTCACTTCTGTTTAGCGAGCTGCCTGACACGGTGGAGGCACACTGCCAACAGGGTATGGATCAATGAGCGTGTGCGTGCGTGAATGGCGGCACAGGTGAGCTACGTGATGCTTGCCCCCCCCCCAGCACTCCCACAGCCAAACTGAGAAGTCGATAAAATCGGAATTATGACCCCATTTCACAGGTGTACAAACTGGCCCACCAGGAAAGTTGGAAAACTTGCTCATGACTTCAAAGTTAATAAAGAACAGAATCAGGACTCACACTCAACCCTCAGAGGCTGTAACTCACAGTTACTGCTCCTGTTTAAGGTAGACTAGATAAAACTGAGATAATTAAAGGGACATGAGACCTATTGAGTCATTCTGTCCAGGAGAGCATTTAAAAATGTCAGCTTCTATATTTAAAAAAAAAAAAAAAACTTTAAGATTGTAATTTGTGCGTATGTGTTATGCCTACATATGTTCGTGTGCTAACAGAGATCAGGGAGAGCCACAGATCCTCTGGAGCTGAAGTTACAGGCTGCCCGGTATGATGCTGAGAACTGAACTCTGGTTCTCCAGGAGAGCAGCACGTGCTCTTAACTATTAAGATTACCTCTCTAGCCCTAATGCCTACTATTCATTGCGTTCTTAAGACCAGTGCTCAGTGGTGCCAGACACTGTGACCAGGTCATCCTAGTAAACTAACATAACAAAGTGGCTAGTGTTACTTTGATCTGACATAGGAGAAAGAATGCCAAGGTATTGGAGGCCCAGTGACTGGGCCATGGCCAGAGGGCTTGTTCACAGCACATCTTCAATTTGAACTCAGGTCCTTGGAGTTCAAAGCCCTTACTTTAAACCACCCAGCTTCACCTCTCCCAGGAAAGACAGCTTCCCTTTGAAATTGTCATACTTTCCTATCAGGTCAGAGCTCTGAGTGACTTTTGACCTTGGGCAAATGATCAAACATACCTGGGGCCTCTTCTGCTTTCTGATTTGTAAGACAAAGAAATTAATAGCTACCCTTTGGGATTACTATATGGATTAAGTGTTACTCCGTGAAGATTTGTGCTCTGTGACTTATGAAGCATTCTACAAATGCAAGTTATTACTGCTCCATGGAAAAGTAACAAGCCATTGTAATAATAATTTGATTGGATGAGCTCTTATTGAGTTGATAGTGTGGGCCAGGCATGATCAAAATAAGAGAAATAATTTTATTCACCTCTGAGCACCATGCTATTAAATTTCCAGCCAGAGACTCTGCTGGCCCTGTTTCTTTTCTGTTACCAACCTGCTGGGGAAATTACCTAACAAGAAAGGCAACAAAATAAACTAAAGCAATCTTGTTTAAAATTGTGCCCGATTACAATGTTGTTTATTATTTTGTAACTGTTTCAATAATACAGCATCCTGCTCATGAGCGATTCTGCCATTATTGCAATTTTTTTTCTCTTCCTCTGACCTCTTTGGGCAGCCTGAGTCTAAACTGTCTTTTTCTCAGGGGAAAAAAATGAAGAGGGACTGAAAACAGGTAGACACTGTACAACCACCACATGGTAAATGCTGTGTGTGTGTGTGTGTGTGTGTGTGTGTGTACTTGTAGAGGTCAAAGGTCAGCCTCAGAATGTCACTCCTTACATCCCTTCCACTGTTGGTCTGAGACAGGCTCTCTCACTAGCCTGAAACTGTACCATGTAAGCTAGGCTGGATGGCCAGGCAGCTCCAGGGATCTGCCAGTCTCTACCTCCCATCCCATCATCCCTGGGATTATAAATTCAAAGTGACTTCCCTGCTTTTTGTGGATTCCCAGGATTTGACTCAGGCCCTCGTGTTCATGAGGCAAGTGATTTTACTAACTGGGCCATCTTTCTAGCATTGTTTTGTGTCTTTGAGACACAAGTCTGGCTGTATAGACCAGGCTGACCTTGGACTCACCATCCCCCTGCCTCATCCTCTGGAGCGCTGGGATTGTACGGATACACCCCCATCCACAGCTTTAAAGTAGGATGATTCCTTAAAAAGATATGAAACCCATATAACTATGTTAAGTCAAAGCAAGAGATAATTGGAGACACATCCCCAGGTCCCCAGTTTGGGCTATAATTACACAGAGAATCCAAATTTGTCCTTACAAGCAGCTGCAAAGAGACAGGCAGGAGTCCCTGACACTCACTACCCAGCGCTGGGTGTGGCCACGGCTGAATGAGACCCTGGAAAGCTTGCAAAGCTCAGGAAGCAAGTCCTGCTTGGGATAGGGAAGAAGTGGGATCTCATAGGAACTTGTAGGGTTAAGAAGATTTCTCCTGGGTAATCCTCACAGCAAGATTTGACCCTCTGCTTAACACCAGTAGAAACTCCACATAGGTCAGTGGGCCATCGGTACTATATCTACTGGGCACCAAGCCAGGACTGTCCTCCCCAAACGTACCTCCTTCTACTAGAAGGGCTCATTTTTTCCCTGTAGAAGGATTCAGATCTTATGGTTATGTTTTGAGGACGCCCCCCCTTTAAGAATATGCCCAGAGATGACGACAACGATGATGATTGGCTTCAGAGTAAGACCCTGCATATGAGTCACTTGTCTTGTTGCTGTAACCTGGCAGAGCAACTGAAGAAAGGCAGGGCCTATTGGGGTTCACAGTTTGAAGGTGCACTCTATCCTGTGGAGAAACCTAAGTCAGCAGGAGCTTGAGATGTCTGGTCCCATTGAAGCCACAGTCAGGAATCAGCCCAGCCCCTCTGTCTCCTCACACTCTCTCTAACCCAGGACAGTAAGGGTGAATCTTCTCATCTCAATGAATCCACTCTAGAAACTGCTTCACAGGCATGCCCAGAGATGATCACCTAAGTGATTCTAGATCCTATCAAGTCGACAGTCAATATTAATGATTGCATGTGGTCTTAAAAAAAATTATCTCTCACCTCCCCCGTTTCCAGAGCTGGAAATGCTTCTGCAAGTTTTGGTAGTCCTGAAAGGTCTGTTTCATCCTGTTTGCAAAAGCAGTGTTTGACACAGAACAGATGGCACGAGGCGAAGCTTCATCGGCCGCTTTCGCTTATAAAGCAAGCGCAGATGAAGATGGAAAGAGAAGCCGGGTGGAACCTGGAATACGAAAGTGTGTAGGAGGGTGTCAGAGCCATTTCCAACACCCCACTGGAGCAGCAGCAGCAGCAAGTGGGGAAAGGCAGCAGACACCAAGGCCAAGGTTAGAACTGTCCTCTCAGCCAGTTCCTGCTCCCTGCTGTGACAAGTGGCAAGGGCTTAGAGCTGCCACCTGTGTCCCTGTGTCCACACTCCATGCACACCATGCAGCTGTGCAGGTGACATAGTGTGTGTGTGTGTGTGTGTGTGTGTGTGTGTGTGTGTGTGTGTGCCTGCCTGTCTGTCTCTCTGTCTCTATTTCTCCGTGTCTGTCTGTCTGTCTGTCTCTGTGTGTATCTGTGTGTCTGTCTCAGTGTGTGTGTCTGTCTCTCTGTATGTGCATCTGTCTCTACCTCTCTGTGTCTCTATTTCTCTCTGTGTGTCTGTCTGTCTTCTCTTGTGTGTGTGTGTCTTTGTGTGTCTGTTTGTCTGTCTTTCTGTGTCTGTCTGTCTGTGTGTCTGTATTTCTCTCCTCTCTATTTCTCTTTGTCTTTTTCTGTGTATGAGCCGTCTATCTGTCTGTCTGTCCTCCCCTCCCTGTGTGTGTGTGTGAATGTGTGTGTGTGTGTGTGTGTGTGTGTGTGTGTGTGTGTTTATACCAAGAGCTGAGCAGGCAAAGGAGAGGACATCCTGGGAGGTTGACTTTCGCCTGCTGAGGTTTTATTTTCCCATTGGCTCAGTGCTGAGAGTCTTGACTCGGTGAAGCTGAGCTGGTGAGCAGCCCAACCTGAGATGACATGCAAGATGAGGAGATGCATCTTCTGATGTGTCCATTATACACTTGGCTGGCCTGACTTCTAGCTACTTTAGTCTGTAAGACTGGCAGTTTTCCTGAGTGAGGGCCACCATGTTTTGGGTATGTGTTGTGCGCCAAGTGTAGCAGGGTACCTGGCACATGCTAGGGGCTTTGGAGATGCTGGTAAGCGAGAACTGGAAGACCAGCTAGCTCCACTGGGCTGTATCTTTCACTCAACGTCAACTTCGAAAGATTGTTGGCATGTGTTCTCCTCATCCACTGGCAAGAATAAACTTCAGCTCAGTTCTGGCCTGTTTGTAATCTGTCATCCTCAATCCTGTTTCCTCTTGTCTAGAATGATTCTGACAACCCCACCTCTTTTTTCATTCCTCTCTCCTGAACTAAGATGTCATTCTTACCAGCTGGATCTGTTAAAAGTAGGAACCAATATGTGCAGATTCTACACCCTCCCTACGAGTTTACCAGGGTTGGGTGGCATGGGATCTTGAAAGCTCAGGATAAGAGAGGATCTTTGTGCCTCATGTCTGGAATAACATGTGGGAGGTGTAAAGCACCTGGCTCCAAAGCACTCAGTCCGAGAAAATGAACCACAACAAATGCTGGTGAAGATATGGGGAAAGAGGAACCCTTATTCCCTGCCAGTAGGGGTGTGAACGGGTGCCGCTGCTTTTATAGGACATGCACCGCGTGATTTATTCTAAAGCCTTAAAATATAAAGACCTGGGAATTTATAATAATAATCACATTTTAATAATATAATATTTTATAACAATAATAATAATAAAGTGGCCATATCCAGAGTAGATGATAGGAAGGAGTCAACAACAAGAGAAGGTGGGAGAAGATATGGCTGTGTGCACCTATAAACATGTCACAGTGGGGACTGGAGAGGTGACTCAGCAATCAATAGCATTTGCTGCTCTTCTTTAGGACCAGAGTTCAGCTACTAGCCCCCATATTGGGAGGTTTACAATTCCTGTTACCAACTCCAAGGGATCCAACACCATCTTTTGGCTACTGAGGGCTCCTATACACATGTGGCATGCACACATACACACAGACACACACATATAAATAAAAATTTGAAATAATTATATTTATTTAAAATGTGTCACAGTGAAACCCAATATTTGATGTGCTGAAACTCTGGCACATAGGAGCACTATTTAGAAACCACATCTATTTTTAGTTACTATTTCCTGAAGGGTCTTTTTTTATTATTAATTGTGTGTGCACATGCATCTGTGTGTGGGTATGTACACATGGCTGCAGTTGACTGAGAACCCCCAGAAGAGGACATCGGAGAGGCTGGAGCTGGAGCCAGGTCCTCTGCAAGAGCAGCAAGTGTTCCTAACCACTGAGCCACTTCCCCAGTTCTAGGAGCTCTTTGTTGAGTGTCTGAGGAAATGAATGGGAGTTGTAATCTTGCCTGTCAGTAATGACTACTGTAAGCCACTCCTAAATGAACCTGGAGCTAGAAAAGGAAAGAATGGGTTTGTTTCTTTTCAGTTGATGTTTATTGCATTTGCACCACAAGACAATAAAGGGTTTTTGTTTTTGTTTTTGTTTTTGCTTTTGTTTTTTTCCATTCAGAAAACCTAGATTTTCTTTTGAGGGGTGTGAAGGATGACAGGGAGTCTTATCTTTTGTTTTTAAAGAAGTTATGAAATGCAATGTTCATGTGGGAAAGAAACCTTGCAAGGCCTATATCTCTGGGGACTGCATATAAACCCTTGCTTTCAGGTGGGAGTTCTGACTAGCCAGTGTGAGAAATTGGCTCTCGGCCAAGGGGCAGGGCCCCCCTCCATAAGTTTCTGTGAGAGACCATTGTCATAGGGTGACGGCTTTGGACTTTATAGAGAAAAGGAGCAGCTATCTCAATCAGGGCTTAGAAGCAGCAACATCTGTTTTCTGTGCGCGCGCGCGCGCGCGCGCGTGTGTGTGTGTGTGTGTGTGTGTGTGTGTGTGTGTGTGTGTATGGTATATACATGTGTGTCCATGTGCATATGTATGCATTGTGTACATGCACAGAGACCAGAAAAGGGCGTCTGGTATCTTTTTTTTTTTTTTTTTTAATTAAATCACTGTCTATTATACCCCTTTAACATAGAAGTCTTCTATTTTCAGCTAGGCTGGCAGGTCAGTCAGCCCAGATCAGCAAGCACTGGGGTTACATGCAAGTATGCCCATGCTCCGTTCAGATGTGGGTTCTGGGGATCTGAATGCAAATCCTCAGACTTGAGTAGCAAGCACCCTGCAGGGCTGAGGCTGTGCCTTCATCTCCCCCAGTTCAGGAATGCTGTCCTTATGCTCTTGTGCCAATCTCTTTGTCTGCTCCCACTCTGAGCTGCTTGCATTTGTGACATAGGCTTCTGGAGAACCGCACATCCTGTGGTTCTCCCTTAGCCCCAGACCCTCAGTCACACTGCCACAGCCTTCTAAAATGGTGGCAGAACCTCCCCCCTCCCCCCGAAAAGGTGATCCTCCTGGCACCTTGATCAAGAAATAACATCTCTTTTTAAGTATGACCTTGATTGCCACAAAGAACCAGAGTCCCTTGGAAGAGTGCTGAGGAGAGCTGGAACGAGACTGAATCCAACTGCAAGTGACATTCCTGGGCTAACTTTTAATTGGGAGGGGAAAAAAAAAGAGAGAGAGAAGGATGTGTGTGAGGTTAGATGCTAATTGCATGTGGTGGTGCACTTTTAAAACATCCCATGAACCTGGAGGTCTTCTCCCCTGCTCCAATTTCTCCCTTATCACAGCAAAGTCGCCTTTTTTCCTAAGCTGCTCACTTGAGGGCCGGGTCTCAAAAGCAGAAGGTTCTGTTGTACATAGCCACTTGAACTTGAGTTTGAACATGATTCCAGCAGAGCCGGACGCAGGATCCTTGCCCCCAACTTTCTTGATTTGGGTTAGACGATCACAAAAAGAGAATGCATGCCCAAGCTAGAAGGTGCTTAGCTAGGCATTCAGCAACAACTTTTCCAAAAGCAAAGTTAATAAATTTGACCTTCAAAGGGGGTCGTTACTTCAATTCTAACAGAAGTGCGTGACCTTGCGTGCTCTAGAATGTGGGAGGGCAGCTGGGCCATCCTAAGGGTCAAGTCTTCTCTCTGGCAATGCTCAGTCTCCTGTAGGCATCCTTACCATCTCCTGGCACTCTGAATTAACACCTTTGTGCATAAACTCGACGATAAAAGACTGTGTTTTCTAAAAGGGGATAAGGAGATCAGGGAGAAAGAAAAGGTATCTACATGTGTATGCAGGTAACATTCTAATAGCCTAGCCCTCTCTAATTATCACTGGGAACAGGAATCCTGTCAAGAAATAATCTCCTAAACTGATTACAGCTCCCTGCTCACATGAATGTCTGCCTGAGGCTAGATCCCCAATGTGAAGTTAAGTATAAGATACGGGAACCTAAACACACACTTCTTATCCCTGGACAAACAACAGCAGAATGCTGAGCCTCATGCAGATAATGAGCCTTGTGAATAGTCGAGGAAACAAAGCTGGTCCTCCCTCACTGTTGACAGTGAGCCGCAGAGGGGGGAGCGCTGGTTGTAAATTTGGTATACCCTGGTTGGCTTCCTGAACCAGCTAGCAGTTTTCAGCTTAGGTGTCTTTGGGATTGAGGTATGAGCCCAGTAGGATTCAGTTTTCACATTGAAAGCTGCACTGTGTGTGAGGAGCTCCTCCCCATGGTTGACAAGCCCTGGTAACTAGTCCTTTTGTGGTTAGTTATAGCTTTTGCTGGTGTTTTAGGTTCTAGCAAGATCCATCACATGGCGTGGTGGGGGAGTAAATAGTTTCAAAACATTAGGAAGAATCCTCCAAAGATTATATAGATCAATGTTTTCAAATTTCTGATAAGATTTTTATTTATTTCATAGTCTATGTGTCTATATGTGGGAACATCTATGCCACAGGACGCATAAGTGGAGGTCAGAGGGCAACCTGGAGGGCTCAGTTCTCTCCTTCCACCATGTGCGTTCTTAGGAATCAAACTCAGAACCACATGGTTGTTGGCAAGCACCTTTACCTTCTTTCTGAGCCATCTGACTGGTCCCTGGATTAAGTTTCTGTTCAGATTATCAGGAAAAGAGATTTTGCTTAAAGCACTGGCTCTCAACCCTCCTAATGCTGTGACACTTTAATACAGTTCATCATGATGTGATGACTCCCAACTGTAAACTTAATGTAGCTGCTATCTCATAACTGTAGTTTTGCTACTGTTATGAATCATAATGTAAATATCTGCTATGCAGGATATCTGATATCAGAGCCTCAAAGGAGTCACAACCCATAGGTTGAGACCTGCTGACGGAAAGATGGGGAATCTGCACATCTATGCCTGCTCGCCGAGTGATGTAGGATCTGTATTTACCTGTGCAGAGTTCTGCTGTAAAACAAACAGTTTCTTAATGTTGACAGCAACACTAGATACAAGCATCTGGTTCTTGCATCTTTTCTTGTCAAGGGCAAATGTTCAAAGCCCTTCCTCACCTCCAGGATCTTTGAAGAGATGAAAAAGCTCTTCAGCAAAGTGAGTTTTGGGGGTTGTTGATGCCAAAGTGTGGAATGACTCATAATTGCTTAAAAAAAAAAAACCAAGATCAAAAATTTATCATCCTGGAATCTGAAAGTTTTCTTAGACTCCAAAGTGAACACTCACCAAGGAACTAAAAATAAATCAGCCAAGTCCCTGGAGATCTTCTGAGAGTATCTCTCCAGGTGAGCACTTGCTAGCCACGGTTGTTCAGGCAAAGAAATCCACTAAAGGGTGGCTCCGTGGGCTCTGCGCTTTCCTTAAGGCTCCAACTCTCCTTCACTTCAGCTTCTAGAATGAGGATTCTGGGTCTGGCCGGATCTGACTTTGGGGTTAGAAGAGCTAGTGAGAATCAGAAATCAGAAAACAGCAAAACAACAACGCAGCTGAAGATCTTTGGGTGGGTGTGGCAGGGAGCATAAAGGGAGACTATCTCACTGCTAGTTAGGTGATGGGACATTAGTGGGAGGGTATATGGGGCGGGGACTATTTCACTGCTATGGGTAGGAGAGGGTGGGGACTATCTCACTGCTAGCTCAGTGATAGGGTGTTCATGGGGCAGGGCAATCTCACTGCTGGGGTTGGGGCAGGGCGGGGACTAACTCACTGCTAGATGAGGGCAAGGCTCCAGTTTTACCTCTGTCTCTCCATCCCTGGCACTGGGACTACAAGGACTTAGTTCCATGTCTGGCTTCTTTGTGTGAGTTCTGGGAATTGAATTCAGGTCCTTGTGCTTGCAAGGCAAGCAATTTACCAATTTGCCAACTGAGCTCTCTTCCCAATCCCCTAAGACATTAAAGATCTCAGAGTAAAGGTGGGCATGCTGTATCATACAAAAGCTTTTAGTCTATTTTGCCCAACTTAACTATTTTAAGAACAAAGAGCCTGGGGTTTGAGAAGGTCAAACCACTTCCCTGCCATCTCCCCATCTTTGTAGCATTTCTTCGATCCCACTTGAATTAGCCAGAAGTTGGGCTGAACCTGACAGGGCTGGCAGTCCCCACGGTGCCTCCAATGATGACTGGTCATGCTCCAGTGGAGATGTATGCTCTCTAGTCTGTCCCAGCTCAAGGCTGACCTTAGCTTTCTCACTGTCATCTGACTTCTTTTCACACACAATGCTCACACTCCCCTCTTCTAGGGCATCTGGTACCTAGGAAGAGAAGCCATGATCATATCCCTTAGTGGAGACTTTTCCTTTTTGTTCTGTTTCCATTTATGAAAGGATTATCTGCATGTAATAAAATCTACGTATTATAAGCATCTGATATGATGAATTTCACCAACTGCATGCAACCATATAACTATCTCTCATCGAGTAAATATCCGGAGCATTTTTCTTACCCACAAAAGCTCCCTTGGGCCTCTGCTCTCAATTTCTTCCTCAAGCCCCACAGCTTCTGGCAACCATAGATCTGCTCCCTGCCACTGCATTTTGCCTTTTCTAGAAGTTTCTTTCAATGAAATTGCAATACATAGATAGCCTTTGCATTAGATCTCTCTGACTTAGCATAATGACTTCAAGATTCATTCCTGCAGTTACATGTATGAACATGCCATTTCTTTTTATCAGAATAGTAGCCCCAGAACTATGTCTGTCACATGAGCATGTGCATGATTTTTGTATGCTGCTTGCCGGCTGATAGCTGTCTGGGTGGCTTCCAGTTTGAGAATCTCAGCACTCTCCTTAGCCAGCACACTGTTTGCTTTGTATTTTTGTTTAAGATTTATTTTATTTTATTTTATTTTATTTATGAGTGTGTAAGTGAGTGTGTGTGTGTGTGTGTGTG
>JADRCD010235100.1:0-10257 GCA_019843815.1 Montemys delectorum
GAGAGGAGAGAGGAGAGGAGAGGAGAGGACAGAGGAGGGAAGGGGAAACACAGAGCATGGGAAATAGGTTACCACGTCTTTGGGGAGCACAGTTGTCACTTTCCTAACCACGCTACAGGTGGGTGTGACTAATCCATTTCATAAAGACTAAGTCCAGAGAATATCCAAGTAGCCACAAGTCTAATAGCTAAGTGGCGAATGGCTGAGCAAGGATTTACACTCAGGTCTGTTTGTCCCCAAAGCTGCTTTTACCATCAAGTGGAAATGGCAGTTATATGTTTCATGTTGCCTCTGTTGTTTATCTGGGAGACATAGCCAGCTCCCCCGCTGCCTACTGTGGAGGGTGTGTGTTCTTGCAATTACCGACATCATTCCTGACAGTCACCTGGCTCTCTGCTTAATAGGCAGACACTGAAGTGAGACTCTTCCAAAGGCCCAGGGAAGCCATGAAGAGACCACAGCTTGAACAGAGCTTGCAACTTCAGAATGACAGTTTATCCATAGCAGTCCTTGACTCCTGTGAGCAATGGTCCCCCATCTGCGTGACACAGGTATTTGAGTATTTACCACAAAGGCCCTAAAATGGTCCCCTTTCCATCAGGACATAAGGGATAAGCCGGGAGAAGAGGGAAATAGCTAAATTTAAATGTAACCGCTCACACTGGTTCTCTCTTAGATGGATGGTAGGTCTTTCTCATTATTCACCAAGCACAGACATTCCACCAAGAGTGATTTGGCAACTCGTGAAGATAAATCACAACCCGGATGGCTGCTGTCACTGTTTAACTGAGAACGTGACTCTGGAGGGGCGGGGGGGGGGGGGTGAGGGAGGCTGACGAAGTATGGGGAGGGAGCACATACGTGGGCCCTGCTGGTTCAAAGTTAGAGGGAGAAACAGAGGATGGGGGAAAGAAAAACAGAGAGAAAGCAGTAAAATGTCTGTCCATCCCCGCATTGTCCCAGAGCGCCATGCTTTAGAGGAACAAATGTTTTTGCAAGTCCCCAACAGGTCTGAGAGGAAAGATGGATGGCAGGTACCTAAGCAGAAACAAAGAGAGGGAGTAAATCTAGCCATCAGCCAGAAAGAAGCCCCAGAGCTGATGTGTAGGCGAGAGGACAGAAGAAAGCCTTAGACATGATAAACTCTAAGGGAAGGTCACATTCCCAGAAAAGTTCCAAGAAACTCAAGCACACAGGCCTCAGAGCCGAGATCCCTCCAGGCGACCTTTGTGGATTCGGATTTGGTTTTTAAACTAAGATTCATTTATTCTTATTGAATGCATGCGAGTGGTTTACCTACATGTGTGTATGTATATCATGTGGGTCTGGTGTATACTGGGTGAGTGTCTGGTGCCTGCAGAGGTTAGAGCAGGCTGTTGGAACCTCCTGGTTTTGGAGTTACAGATTGTTGTGAGCGACTGTGAAGGTATTGGGAACTGAAGCTGGGTCCTCTGGAAGAGAAACAACTGCTCTTAACCACTGATCCTTCTCTCCAGGCCACTGTGGATTCCATTTTTAATGATCATAATTATCAGAAAAGTTGCAAAAGTCAATAAAAATCATGATGATTCCATCCAGGGGCAAATTATATAGCATTTTCTGTTAAAAAGTCCTGGAATTTTCCCTTGAGGAAATATGTATGTATTTGAAACTAATATGCCATGCTATTTAATTTTTCTTTTCATATATGAGGGCTTCTCTCTGTGTTGGTAAACATCCATAGATTCCCTTTAGCAGATGCCCAGAATCCCACTGTAACATTAGTTAGATGGTCTGCCGTCAGTTGGCACCTGAGGCCATGGTACCTCTTTTATCATAAATAAAGGCATATGAACACCCCTGACCACATCCCTTGTACAGGTTTCTTAGTTTATTAACAAGTATCTTTATGTATTTTTAATTATTTGAGAATTTCACACATCTTCTTAACAAAGCGAAGCATAATATTAAAGACTTTGAAACAGTGTGAAATCTTCTTGTTAATTTGCACCAAGAATTCAAGAATATTGAAGCTAAACACAGAGGTGACCTGGACACTCTCCTCTCTCTCTCTCTCTCTCCCTCTCTCTCTCTCTCTCTCTCTCTCTGTCTCTCTCTCTCTCCCTACTCATTCCTGTCTCTTCTCCGTTCTACTGTTTCTGCTGTGTTCTCTCTTCAGAGGTCAGACATTGACTGCCACTCTGGAAGCCATCTAACCTAGGAACGCAAACTATGGTAGAGCTGGGAAAACATGGTCCTGGGGTCACTCTTACCTACCATCTGTTCTTGCTTGAACTATGAGCTAACAAACATACATGCATGTATACATGTGATTGCATGTGTGTGTAAATGTGTGTCAGTGTGTGTGCCCATGTGTATACGGAAGCCCAAAGCTGAGTTTTAGTGCCTATCTACATCACCTGTCATTTCATTTTTTAAGATGTGGCCTCTTGCTTTACCCAGAGCTAGCCAGTTCTAGCTACAGCTTGCTCTGGGTCTCCCTGCCTTTGCCTTTCTCCCACGTTCTGGGATAGCAGGCAGCCTTCATACTTGCACAGCCAGCACTTGATGCACTGAGCTGTCTTTCCATCCCCCAGTGGTTATCTGTTTGAATAATTAAAAAAATCAAAAGCCAGGCAAAATGGCTCATGTGTATAATCCCAACACTCATAAGGCTGCGGCAGAGCAATTGTTGATATTTAGGGCCAGCCTGAGCTACAGGGCCAGCCTGAGCTACAGAGACAAGACTCTGTGTCAAAACAAAACAAAGCAAAACACCCACAAACATATACATTTTGCCTGCATGTATGTCTAGGCACCACACAAGCACATGGTGCTCAGAGAGACCAGAACAGGACATCAGAGTTACAGATGATTATTAGCCACTGTGTGGGTGCTAGAAATTGAACCTTGGTCCTCTGGAAGAGAAGCATAGGTGAGCCATATTTCTAGCCCCACAAATAAAGTTTTATTTACACAAAGACATCCCCAATCATTTACGTATTGGGTCTATAGGGCTCAAACGTACAAGAGCAGAGTTAAGAAGTCATGGCAAAGACAATGTGGCTTGTGAAATAGAAAATAGTCGTCATCCAGTCCTGCTGCAGATAAAGGCTGTGGACCTCTAGGCAAGGGAAGACATGTTTTACTCTCTCGGACCTCTGTGAGGAAAGGGGTCCTACAGGGGGTCAGGATTGGTAGACAGAAGGCTTAGCTTTAAATCCCATCTCAGTAACTCAACACCATAGAGCTTTAGACCGGTTGTTAAAAGTCTGCAATCTAAAAGATCTGAGCAGAAAGAACCGTCTCAGCATGGACAGCACCACTGCTGGGGTCAAGGACGTGGGGTGGGAAGTATTTAACAAAAGGGCCTGGTACATGTCTACACAGCCACACATGTAGACACCCAAACACCTACACATCTGTACGTCTACACATGTATACACACAAACATCTACACATACACCGGTGTACATATACACATCTGTACATCTACACATGTATACATCTACACATCTATACAAGTTTACACATATATACACACACACTTCTATACATCTACACATGTATACAGGCATACATCTAAGCATCTACATATGTATACAGGTATATATATATATATACACATCTGTACATATACACATGTATATATGTATACATCTACGTATCTATACATTGTATATAGATATACAAGTATATATGTGTACATATACACATGTATACATCCACATATCTATACATTGTATACATTTACACATGTATACATTTATGCATATATACACATCCAAACATATGCACATGTACATGTAAATATATCTACATATCTATATGTACTTCTACACACTATATAGCTACACATCTATACATTTACAGATCTATACATCTACACAACTATATATCTACCTATCTATACATCTGGCATATCTACGTATCTACAAATCTAACATCTAAACATCTATACACTGCATATCTATAAACTTACACATCTACACGTCTGTACATTTATCTATCTATCTATCATCACTTATCTATCTATATTGTTGTGTGTGTATCTGCACAATTGCACTTTTCTGTGTCTTCATCTTTGGAAATGCCAGTCACCATTTGTTCTAGTTCTTAAGTCCTGCTGTTTTCCTGCCCTTTCTCATTCCTTCTTATCTTAGCCATTCGTGCTTACAGACCCAAATGGGGTCAATATCACCATAATGAGATTTATGGCTGCTGAAGACACCCGCCATTATTGTTCTTCATCCATGATTAACATACGAGGCATGTTGGAGAAGCTTACTTGTAGCTCTGAGACTCAAAGGCTATAGTTAGATGCACAACAGGGGAGGTTCACCTCAGCTCATCCACCCTCCTCAGGAGTCACACTGGAAGCCACTCCTGTCTGGAAGACTCAGAACCGATTCCCTGTCCAGTACCTGGATTAACTCACAGTGCTGTGCTGAGTCTCGCAGCTTTGCATGTCAGATAGTCCCCCTTATGGACCATTCTGCATGGAGCACTGAGTGAAGATGCACACGGTTTGTGGACATAGAGAAACCTGAAGATGGAGGTTCTCTCCAGAAATGTCCACAAAATCTCCTCAAATTACTGTCGACAAACTTGAGATAACTCTTGCTTATGTCCAAATGCAGTCTCTCTTTTTCTCACCATGCCCCATCCCCTCTCATCATAAATTAAGCCAATTCCTTCCTGAGAGGAAAACCATCAATGCTAGTGTCCCTTCCCTGGGTCCTGGGCTCCAGACCCACACAGGACTCACTAGGGGACAGAGAGGATGCATAGTCCTGCAGTGACTGGTGTACTGCGGGTGTGGTGATGGGGGGGGGGACTTCTCCTTTGAGAAGGGGAGGGGGATGAGGGAGAGCTATGTGGGGGACTGGCAGGAGAGGGAGCTTAATATTGGGATGTAAAGTGAATAAATAATTAAATTAATTTTAAAAATAGGGCACATAAAGGCTTCTGACTCAACTCTGCCCCTCCATCTTTCTCTCGCCTTTTCGCTTGGATGTTACACCATAGCACACCTTCCTGAACATCTTCCCTGAAGAGTGCCCTGCTGTTGCTTTCTAAGATGGCCCCAGGGTCTTTTCTTCATAGGACAGGAAAGAAAGAAAGAAAGAAAGAAAGAAAGAAAGAAAGAAAGAAAGAAAGATAGAAAGAAAGAAAGAAAGAAAGAAAGAAAGAAAGAAAGAAAGAAAAGAAAAGAAACAGAGAGAGGGGAGGGAAAGAAGGAAGAAACAAAGAAAAAATGAAGAAAGGGAGGGAAGGAGGGAGAGAGGGAGGGAGGAAGAAGGAAAGAAACAAAGACAACTATCATCGTGACTGTGGGTTTGTTCACTGTTTGCAATGCTCTTCCCTGCTCAAATGTGAGCTCCACACAGGAAGGGATTGGTACACCTCATTCATCAGCATCTCTCATTTTTGTCCAGCATCAAGGCAAGTGCATGCTGCTCTCAAACCTCACAACACTGTCTCTAAGAATGGACCCTACTCCCTCAGGATCCTGAGCTCTTTGTTCGCCGCACAGAACTCCTGATCCACAGGTTTCTTTCTCCCCTTCACACAAGCCACCAGCTGTCCAATCACGCCCTCCTCTCCCTCTGCCCATAACCCAGTCGATTTCTTTCAGTCTCTAGACTCCATCTTCCCAGATGCTCCCATGGTGCAGTTTCATCAGGAAGCAGGAAGTAGCTTCCTCCTGCTCCTGGAAGCTTGCTTGCTATGCATTTCCCATTACCTAGTAACCCTGATACTTAGTTGTGCTGTATGACTGGTGGCCACACCCAGCGCAGTGTCTGGCTCATCATAGACCCGCTGAATGTGTTCTCAATATACATATGAACAATTAAAATTTGAATATTGATATTTTAATACTGTATTACCCCCACAGCCTTCCAAACAACTCTCATCTTTTAACCCTGCCAACAAAGAATAGGTTACTCATTTTCCAACAGATAAAGCCTTATTGGAAAAGAAAGATTAAAACAAAAAGAACACACACAATGCTTAGCCATTGGCAAGAGAATAAACACGTTCTATAAATAAATATAGTAGGGGAAACATAAAAGATGACTCCAGAAAACATGTGAGAATTCTACGGGGACTATTTTCCTTTCTCTGATTTTCCAAAGTCAAAAATGTTGTTAACTTCTCCTATGGGTTAAGCATGCAGGAAAATAAGTTTTAAAGCTGATGAGGGTGAAGAATAGGGGTGTGGATGCTGTGGTTTTCAAAGCAGGGCTGTCTGATGGTACTTAGCATTCTTACACAAGCCCTGTGTCTCAGCTAGTTCACTCCCCAGTATTTGTTCTGCAGACACACCAGCAAATGTGAGGTGTGACAGTTTCTGGGTTAGTGACAATGGAATGGCCATGGAGATGGAGGATTTAGAAACTTCAGAAACTGCCTCTGGATCCAGGACAGACAGAGAATAAGTTGTGCAGGATGTGTATTTTGGAATGCAAAGACAGATCTCTAGTAGTCAATGTGGAATGACCTCCAAGGAAGGTGGGGGAAGACTGGGTTAACAGTAAGTAAACTGGTAGTGCGTGCACATACACATGTGGGCTTAAATGTATGCAATTGCTTCCATAGACATAAAACAGTGTATTACTGAGTAGTTGGGGTGGGGGAGACACAAGAGGCAGGGTGGAGGAAGGCTTATTTCTCTCAATCACTTTAATGCTTCATGAATTTAAACTGTACAACTGTATTGTCCATTCTAAATATTGGTTGGGAGATGGAGAGAGAGAGACAGAGAGAAAGAGAGAGACAGAGACACAGACACACACAGAGACAAATAGAGACAGGAGAGAGAAAGACAGAGAGATAGAGAGAGAGAAAGACAGAGAAAGAGACAGGGAGACAGAGAAACAGAGAGAACTAAGCTGTTCCTGAGAACAGGCTGAACAACTTCTGCTCCAAGCTCTTTTCCTGCCCAGTGGTTATAACAACATAGGTGGAGAAGGAAGCAGAGCCCCAGCCTCTAGTCTCTACCATGAATTCTCCTGGTTTCTCTGAGAATACTGCAGTCATGACCCAGCTTCAAGGACTCCCTAGCTGGATCCTTGGGGCTCCAGTGCCACAGCCTCATCTATCCAGGACCAAGAGGAAGGAGCCTGCACCACCTCGGGCATCCAGAGATAAGCCCACCCGGCTCTCCTTCCCCATGTGCATCTAGTTGCAGCCCTGCTCCTGCAGAAGGCTTTGCAATGTTGATTGCTTTAGCAGTGACTGTCATAGCTGACTTCCACAGGAAGGATTAGCCTGTCCTGAATATGTCAATCAGATATCAAAGATAAATGAAGTTTGAAAAAATAAAATGTACGATTTATTTTTTTTTTCTAAAATAGTCTTTGGGAGACACTACCAGGATGCACTTTGAAAAATCTAAGGGAAATATGCCAGGGGCAGGGGGTTGGGGGAGCATCCAAAGCCTGCTGTCCAACTTTAATTTTTCACTGATAACACTGTGGTAGACTGCAGCCCAGCCAATAAATAAAGAGTCTCTATGCTTAATGGTCTCCGATTTCCATTTGCTATGATGGAGAGCCTCTCCCACAGATATGTATACCCCACATTCCAGCTCCATCTACTTCTTCCTCACGGGTCCCCAGGGTATTAATGAGCTGGTACAGTATCCTCGATTTTACCCCTAGGATATGCTCAGCCTTCATTGCTCCTGGAGTCCTGTGGGGCCAAGGAGTCCTCTGAGCTGCCTTGGGGTTGCTTGCTGGTTTGGACTTGGTGCTGTTTGGGGTTTTAATTCTCTTTACTAAAATTGCCTTTCATTCATTCGGTGACAGGTAGCTATTTGTTTTCTGGGTTCCATTTGACATTTATTGTTAGCGCCAAACACTAATAATAATAATTAGTGCCTTTTTAGAGTTGTCTAGGGTTTTCACGCCATGGTATTGTTACGATAAAACACCCCGATGCTTTGCTGTATATAAGATAGTATGATGGTATTTAAATGTAACAAAGGGGTTTATTATACTCAGGCCAGATTGTAGTATCTCTGAGCCCCCCTCCCCTTGAGAGAGCCAAGACTTAATATCCTCTAAACTAGTCTGCAATGCTAATACCTGTCTATCTTTTTAAAATGGGAAAAGAATGCAGTGGAAAAAGCACAGCCAGCCAGGCGTGTTTGGGCTTTTATTCAGAAACAAGTCAGAATAGATAAGCCAGATGCTGTAGAGGCGTGCTTCTCAACCTGTGGGTGGTGACCCCGTGGCATTGAAGGACTCTTTCGTAGGGGTCACCTGAGACCCCCGGAAAACACAGAGATTTACACTGTGAGGCGTAACAGTAGCACAGTTACAGTTATGAAGTGGCAATGAAAATAATTGTATGGGGTGGGGGGGGAGTCACCACAACACGGAATGAGCTAAAGGATCGCAGCCTTAGGAAGGTTGAGAACCACTGCTCTAGAAGCAAGCTGCTCCAGACTGCGGCCTCTAGTAGGGTGAAAATATTTAAATGGAAAATAATTGAAATAAATGTCTTACATTTTATCTCCCTGTCCTGCACCAGCCTCTGAGGGTTTCACAGCTGCACTTGGTTCAGGGCCATGCAAAATGTTCTACCTGTAGAGAATGTTTAGTGACCCAGAAGGATACACCAGACAGCCCTGTTCTAGAGCCACCATATCATTCCAGAACCTTAAACCTCAAAATATGACCCAAGAGCCGGCAGCAATGGCCTGAGGTGGGATTTGGTGTTGTCAGTTTCCCAGCTTCTCATCCTTGGAAACACGAGTCCAGGCTCCCAGAGGACACATTTGAAACATTGTAGCAATCTAGAACAGGAGTCAGAAAAGTCTCTACAAATGACATTAGTAAATGGTACCATGTAAACTCCTCCTCAGCTCTATTACTGCCTACAAAGCAGCCCATAGGCTTTCTGTAAAACAATGTAGCAAGCTTGTTCCAATAAAGCTTTATTTAAACAAATAACAAAGTGACTAAGTCCTTCTTTAGGCATTGCCCATTGCTTACTGAGATCCCCTCTAGGGTATAATGTGGCTATGTGTATGTCTCATTTATTTCCTTCTGTTGGAGCAGAGAATCTGGGATGGAGCCTTTGGGGGCCTGTTTCTCTGGCACTTCTTTGTCAGCAGTGCCTCTGCTCCCTGTTGCTAAAGGAAACCCACCTAGGTTGGGAAAGAGGAGGCAAGTATGAGGACCAGAGTTCAGATCCCCAGAACTCAAGTAAGGAAGCCTGCCTGTAATCTCAGCAAAAGGAGACAGCTATGGGAGAGCCCTGCAGCATAACCAGATAGCTGGACTGGCTGACTTGTCTCTGGGTTCATTATAAAATATAGAGCAAAAAAGACACGTCACCCCACACTGTGGCCTCCGTGCACACCACAAACATAGCAACACACACAAGAACATGCATGGGCCACACATGAAAAGACAAGAAAGAACAATTAAGCACCGTTACAAACGGGAGTCAGCAAAAAGAACTGTTGTGGGCAGAGATGAGGTGTCTCTGCGCAGTCACACCATCAGGAAGCAGAGGAAGGCTTCTACCTACCTTCTCCCTTCATAAGGCATACTGCAGGGAGATCATTTGTGGACAGCTCCCTGAGTCTGCCATAAGACCACCAAGGTCAGTTTTGGACATGTTCTTTATCCACCTGGATCATTTTACAGAAGACCAGGGAAGACACAGCCAGGCTCAAAGGTCTGGCCTAGGCTCAGCTATGGTCTCCCTGGCAGTGAGAAATGCTGCCCACATAAAAGAAAAGACGCCTGTTCATGGTTGGGCTAGCTAACCCAGCAAGCATGTGGCTCTGGCTTACCAGCACTGGGCCTGATCAGAGCGATGCCAGTGCTGATCATGAGACTGGAAAAAAGGGCACCCTTCTTGTTTTGTTTTGCTTGAAGACCTAACGTTATTTAAGGGAAGAGAGTACAGTTGGCATACCTGTATGGCCCTCCATGTCCACTTTCGCCTATCGGGACCCATCGCTTTTACCAGGTACTGGTTGCAGTCATCATTCAAAGGGACACTTCTCAAGGTGGCCCCTGTCACACTCAGTACTTACAGGGACTGTAAGCACAAACCACACTCAGCTTTTACAGGGACTGTCACCAACACACTCCCAAACAGATCCTCTTCCCTTTTTTGATTCGCCCTCCAGTAAGGGCCTCACAGCAATGACCCCCAGCTTGCAGGAATCCAAGTCGATTGGAGTAGAATCCCAACCACCTCCTGAAGCCTTCAGAGGACCATCTGAGCTAGCCTGTAGCCTTCAGAGGACCA
>JADRCD010235100.1:10267-24353 GCA_019843815.1 Montemys delectorum
AGCCTTCAGAGGACCATCTGAGCTAGCCTGTAGCCTTCAGAGGACCATCTGAGCTAGCCTCTACTTGTCTTTCGCCATTGGCTCTTTCTATTCTGTACTACCCACACTGTTCCTTGAACCATGACCAGCAACCCCTTTTAGTGGTTAAACTTGGCCCCCATTGTCCCACCACTGTCCCCCATCACGTGGGCCACAGTTTCCTTCTATCAGGTGTCACCTCCTTAGTTTATTGACGAACTGCTTGTTTACTCGCTGCCTCTTCACCAGAACAGAGACTAGGGAAGGTTACCCACCTGAACAGAGACTCGGGAAGGTTACCCACCAGAACAGAGACTCAGGAAGGTTACCCACTGCAGGAGGTACTTCTGTTTCATGCTCCCACAAAGCCACCTGCCACAGAAGCTCCACACACACTTTGTTGAATGATGGATAAGCCCGAAGCATCCCTTGCATTTCACACACAGACTTGACAGGCAAGTAGAAATGCATGGATGTCTTCTTACTGTCTATTAGCCTTATTCTTAATCTCAAGAGTGCAAGAGTTATTCTTCGTGTTCATTTATTTTGTGTGTAGGTAGGTGTGTGTGTCTGAGTGTGTGTGTGGTATGTGCATGTGTGTAGTGTGAGTATGTGTGTGTGTGGTATGTGTAGCGTATGTGTGTATAAGTGTGTGTGTGTGTTGTGTGTATGTGTATGGTATGTGTGTGTAAATGTATATGTGTGTATATATGCATGTGTGTGATGTGTGTATAATGTGTGTGTGGTATGTGTATGTTGTGTAGGTGTGTGGTATGTGTATGTTGTGTAGGTGTGTGATATGTGTATGGGTGTTTAGGTATATGTGTAGAAGTGTATGGTGATGTGTGTGTAGCTGTATGTGTGTATCTATGGAGATCAGAAGACAACTTGTGATAGTCTCTTTTTTCTACCATGTGGGTCTTAGGAATTGAATCTGGGGTCATGAGACTTGACAGCAAGTGCCTTTACATGTTGAGCCATATTTCTCTGCTTCCCAAAGTTACTTTTACAAAACAATAAAATGTATGTGCAGTTAAATATATAGTAATGGATTAAGGGCCCAGAATGCCATGCAGCACTTCAAAGACATGGTAAACACCTGATGACAGACTTTCATGCTCTGGTTGGGTAACTGGGTTTTCTTCTTGTTTTTAGTCATGTCTGGGTTTTTCTCCTAAAGCCGTCATCACTCAGAGTAGGGAAAAGGCGACGTGCTGGTAAAGGAAAGCAAGCGAAGTGTAACACTGAGCCCCAGAACCACGTGAAAGGTCAGGGCCTGAGGCACAACTGGTGTCTTGGTGCTGGGGAGGAGGTAGTGGCAGGGGCAGCAGCAGCAGCAGCAGCACAAACTGTTCCCTAGGGCTTTCTGGCCAGCCAACCTGGCAAATTGTTAAGCTATTGGCCAGTGAGAGACTGTGTCTCAAAAAGCAGAGTGGACTGGAGGGCTCCTGAGGAATGACACTTAGAGTTGACCTTGGGGGTCCACGCAGTGGTGCACACAACCACATGTGCTCCTACATCCATTGCTTTCCCTCCTCCCTCTCCCTCCCCCTACTTTTCTTCCTTCCTTCCTTTTCCTCCTTCCCTCCCTCCCTCCCTCCCTCTCTCCCTTCATTCCTTCCTTCCTTCATTCTTTTTTCTTTCCATTGTTGACAGTACCAAGAGTCAAACTCCTGAAATGACAAAGCTGATCTGAGTGCAAGGGGAGGATTGTGGCAGACACTCTGGGTGGCACCATCATCTGGGCGGCACCATCATCTGGGTGGAACTATTATCTGGGTGGCACCATCATCTGGGTGGAACTATTATCTGGGCGGCACCATCATCTGGGCAGAACTATTGTGGTGAACACCAGCTGGACCTGAGGCCTGACTTTGGAGCTAGAAAGAGAAGTCCTGTGAGCTGGGACTTCTAATGCCTGAATCTCATGGCTGACTTATGAGTAACAGTAAGGTCGTTCTCTCTTGCCCCAACTCAAGACAGTCTTCAAGGCTTGTGTCAATCCATAGGCATCATGGGATCGGAATTGACCCTTGTTCTGTCGACAGAAAAGTCCCTCTCTTCCCAGTTCTCCTGATTCCTTCTCGCTCCACCGATGTTAAAGCAAAGGGCACCGCCCAAGGGACGTCCATGGCTGCCATCTTGGTAGTAGAGTCCAGTTCTTGGGGAAATTGACTTAAATATAATTGAGTTAAATGATGTCTCCAAAGCACATGACATGAAAGACCTTATCTGTGGTGGCATGCACCTCTTGACAGACTAAGAAAACGTGATTTCCCACCAACTGAAATAATACGGTAACATCAGCCACACTTCCTACTCCCAAAAGCTTGCCTAACTGTAAACTTTCTACACCTTTATTCATCTTATTGGAGCAACAAGTCCATTATGACCTACATTTTACAGAAAAGGAGAGGAGGCTTTGGGGAGCGAATGAACACCTCCGAGTTCACATACCTCTCCATCACTCTCTCCTAGTCTATGCTTGGATGTGGCTTTAAAGGATACACACACACACACACACACACACACACACACACACACACACATTTATATATCCATATCACTATTTCTATCTATCTATCTATCTATCTATCTATCTATCTATCTATCTATACATTAAAGAATGCTCCCTTTGCTTTCCCATCCCATTAGCCAGTCTAAATGTGAGCATAGTTTTGCATTGCTGTGTTGGAACACCTCCTCCTCGTGATCATTGAAAAAAGAAAAAAATCTCACCTCAAGTTATTTTGAGAAAGAATGAAGAACTCATTACTTAAAGTGATTAAAAAAAAAAAAGACAATGTCCATAAAATAGTGTCTTAGGTAGAGCGTCTCTGAAGACCTAGTCCAAACATTGATCACATTTTGCTCAAGTAGGAACTGACAGATGGCTGGCCTTCGTGACTATGCTGGACAGAATTCCTACAACAATTCGCAGATAAATACTCCCACTATTTTATATAACAGAACATAGGGAATTGGAGGAAGTAGGCGTTGTCTTGTCTTTTGCATTGACTGTGGCCAACCTTCAGTAAGCACTTAGTGGCCATTTCCCGGGTCACGTGCTCAGTATTTAAGGCCTCAGAAGGTGTTATGCTGATGTAATTGGGATTCTGGATGCCCCACCCACACAGTGTGAACAGCTTTATCCCTGGCATTCTAAGGAGGGTGGGCTGCTTGGAGATTCCCATCATTGGGACCGTTGGAGGGGATCATGGCTTCTCTTCTCTTAGTCCACAGCCACAAGATGAAGAGCTTTGTCCCAACAAGAGCTTTGCCCATGACTCTGCACCATAGACTCAAAGCAGCAGGCTCAACCCATCATGAGTGAAACTTTCACAGCTTAGCAGAGAGAACATTTTCTCAGTGCTGTCGAGATTTTTCACAGCGATGGGAAACTGAAGGAAAACACAAACACTTCTTCACCTACAGTTCAGGCTGTACGCCATACCACACATGCGACTCAAACTTCAGCCCCTCTCATGTCCTCAGTATTTTGGTTGCATTCACAAATTATTATCTTACAGTATTCTCTACTTTTTGGGGGTTTTTTGGGAGGTTTTTTGTTTTTGTTTTTTGTTTTTTGGAGACAGAGTTTGTCTGTATAGCCCTGGCTGTCCTGGAACTTACTCTGTAAACCAGGCTGGCCTCGAACTCAGAAATCCATCTGCCTCTGCCTCCCAAGTGCTGGGATTAAAGGCGTGTGCCACCACAGCCCGGCTCTCTCTGTATGTTTTAATAATTGATTTGTATTATTTAATTACGTGTGCAAGTGTACACCTGTGTGTGGGTCTCCTAAGGGAAAAAGAGGGGATTGCTAAACCTATAGGAACTTCCAAAGAGGTCTCAGGCAGTTTTGAAGAGCCACCTCAGTGCAGACACCCCCTTCTGCAGCAGATGTTGTAGCTGTTAGTATACTGTGACATTTCTAGTCAGTCTGGGATTCACCAGTGACTGTCACCTCCATAAAGGCAAGAGGATGTCCACAGTGGTGGACTGGGCTGTGGAGTACCTTTGAGACTCACGAGTGTCACTCCATGGAAGTCGCCCCATGTCCAGTCAACCATGTTTACTCTCTCTTCATCCCTGCCAGTGCAGACTCTTAAGAACAAGCCTGATTATTTTTACATGAAGGCAAATTCTCCTCACTCTCGTGATTTGAAAATTGTAAACTACAGCTTAATTCTGAGGGAGCCATTCGCCCTGATGGTGAGAATAATTAAAATGTAAATCTGTAGGGTGGGAAGGGAATACCTGAAAAACCGAGGAGACTGTTGATGTTATTATTGATTAATAATTATCAAATACTCACTTTAAAAAATAATTAGCCTTTGGGTTTGATAGTCTCCATTATCCTCATTAGATAATGGTGAAATGAAGACGGATGAATTCACAAGCAGATGAATTAGTGATTAAGGCAGCCCCGAAGCGTCAGCCCAGATCTCTATCAGGCAGCTTTCCATGCCAGCCCCGGCCCATCGTTTAGCTGTCTAGATTTGGAGTGTGTTCGAAGGAGATTAACTCTTAGGGCAGTGATTTCATTGGGTGATAAAGCCTGTGGAATAAAATGGGGGAAAAGACAAAGCCACCTTAACTCCTTTCAGAGTGCAGAGTACTGGGAAGGTGCGAGAAAAACGCCTTCCTAATGATCCCTCTAACAGGCCCTCCTCTGACTTCAGCACATGCTGGGAGATTTTCTAAGGGAGCCTTTGAGGAGCATAGACCTCTTCCTTCAGATTTGGCATGACAGTCTTGTGTGTTAAATAAATACCAATAAATTATTAAAACATATTGGTTGTATCGTAACACGGAGCCTTAACAATGTTCCGTGTCAGCATGTATGGCTCTCACTCGGGGAAATTCTCCTCTCTTTAATTCAGGCACTGACACCCTGCGCCAGCACAAAGCCCTTTTTCATTTGAGATTGACACATGTCTAAAATTGCTTGGATTTGGTGTTGTGCTCTTAATAGCTGAAATGGAATTCTACGCCACTGTGCATGAACAATGCCTCAGAAAAAAAAAAAATTTCTTAGCCTGAGGGTTCAACTGGAGGATGGGGGAAACAAAATAAAGCCCTTTCTACTCTACTGCTGCTTCGAGTTGGAGCATAATTACTCTGTTTGAGATGAGCAGGGAGGACTAGCCCTACCCTGCTAGAAAACAGTATGTCTGGCAGCCCTTCACTTAGATCATTAAATTCCAGATGGGTGTTACATGAGGATCTGGGGCTCTGGGGCGCATCAGCAGAATGGCTGTGTGTCTCATGGCGGGGCTGTGGGAACCATCTTGAATCTCTGTTTCTGGAGGATTGATGCTCTGATTTTCTGCTGGCCAACCTCAGTGAACTCTGTTTTCTGTCCCCCAGAATAAACAACCCCCAGTTCAGTCTCCATGAGTGTTTTTGTAGCTTTTTCCTTGGCTATGAAATATATTTACGTGGTTTTCTTCTGAAAAATTTTTACGTATTTTTATTTCCTACGGGGTGGGGTTGGGGAGAGTCGGAATCCAGAGCCTCTGGGATGCTGAGTCAGCACAGTCCTCTGATTGAGCTAGGCCTCTGTTTCTTTTTGTCTTGCATTCTCACCAAGTTGACCAGCCTGGCCTTGAACTATAACTCAGGCAATTCTCGAACATGCAGTCCTCCTGCCTGGGTCTACCCAGTGATTGGATGATAGGCCTGTGCCACTAGGCCTGGCCATATTCAGCTTATGACATGATGTTTTTGTTTCAGTTTCAATGGCTGAGTGAAAGGGAAAAAAAGCAGTTAGTCAAGATGGAGAAGGCTGTGGGCAGGGATTAGATGCTGCTGCTACATGATCGTGCTCTGCCCCCACTCCCACCCCACCTCTCGTGTGTGTGTGTGTGTGTGTGTGTGTGTGTGTGTGTGTGTATGTGTGTGTGGGCTTAGTAACCAGCAAACCCCAGTGGTCTTGTCTCCACCCCCACAATAGTACAGTACTAAGGTTCCAGATGTTTTGTGGGTTCAAGCTCAGGCCCCCATGCTTGCACCAGAAGCACTCTCATTCATTGAAGCATCTCCCAGACCCCAAGAGTGCACATCCCTCGAGAAACATTTATTTTCCACCTCATCTGCCTCCCTTCCTTCTGAGCTTGCATTTCCAGCTTCTCTAACGCACAGTACTCCTTCTTTCATTTCTTTAGCAACCCCCTACAAAGACCTTTAGTCCTGGGCCTCAGTCCTTTGCACGTTCTTCTTCTCAGCCTTTCAGAGGTCTCTCCAGAGGCAGAGGCAGGCAGAAGGGTGGAGACTGGAGCCAGCACTGCAGTCAGCCTCCAGAGAGCCTAGGCTCTGTGTGTGTGTGTGTGTGTGCGTGTGTGTGTGTGTGTGTGTGTGTGTATGTATGTGTGTATGTGTGCATGTATGTGTGTGTATGTGTATGTCTGCATGCATGTGTACATGTATGTGTGCATGTATGTGTGCATGTATGCAGAAATCAGTCAGATTGATCTCAGGTATGGTTCTTCAGGGCTTGTCCACCTTAATATAGAGACAGGATCTCATACTGACCTGGGAATGACCAATTAGGTTGTATTTGCTGGCCAGCAAGCCCCAGAGATCCACCTGTCTCTGCCCTTCTCTGAGCTGCAGTCACAAGTACATGCCCCATGTCTTAAACAGGCTCAGCAATGTGGGGATGACACAGCATCTGAGGCATTAAGAAGGCCACTCCCATCAAAGCAGGTGTCAGCCATTCCTGCCCCATTGTGCAGATGTAAGGCCTGAGGCTCCGGGGGATTCAGCAGCTCACCTGATATCCCCTGGCAAATAAACATTATCCCAGGTCTTCATCTCCTAATGCTAAAACCAAGCAGAATATTATTATCTATTACAACCTTGGTTTTGATATATCATTGATAATACGATGAATGAGCAAATGCTTGCCTTTATAGCACCACTCCCTGATTCTGTACACCCCTTCTACCCTAGCAGATGGAATGTACAGTGGCCTACAGTACAACCTGCTGTACTTAAGACTATCAGCACAGAGGCAGAGAAGACACTGACAGAGTACTAGGGGCGGCAACAAGTGACGGGAGCTAAGGTTTGTGTGCTTGGTGCCAAACACTGCCTAAGGATTCCCTACAACTTTTCCTTGATGTGTTATGGACCAGGCTCTGGGAAGGCCAAGGAACAAGATGAAGCTTGCTGTGGTGTTACATAATTGTAGTCCTAGCATTTAGGAGGCTTGAGGCAGGAGGATTGCTAATTGAAGACAGTCTGCACTAGATGAGACTGTCAAAAGAAAAGGAGGCAGGGGGGAACAAAATGGAAAGGAAGAAAAGAACGGGGAGGGGAGAGAGGGGAAGGGGAGGAAGGAGGAGAGGGGAGGAGGAGGAGTGGGAAGGGAGGGAGGGGAAGAAAAGAAAAGGAAGGGAGAGGTGGGGAGGGGGGACGAGAAGGGAAGCGAAGAGAACTGAGCTTACAAGTTCAGTTCCAAAAAACCTTTTAACTACCTGAGTGGTTAAAGCCAGGCTCCTCCTCGTTCAGAGGGGTGGAGTCAGGGTTCCAGCACCCATATGGGGCAGCTTACATCTGCCTGTATCTCCAACTCCAAGGAATCTGACATCTTCTCCCGGACATTGTGGGCACCGCTCAACATGCACGCACATAAACAAATGCATGTGTAAGTAAGAGAGAGCGTGGAGAGAGAAAGAGAGTGAAGAAGAATGGGAGGCAATGAGCAGGAAGGGAGGAAGAAAGAGGAGAAGGAGACAAGCGGAGGGTCAAAGGCTAGAAAGAATTGGGTTAACCCTTGAGCCCCACACTGTTAGCATGGCCCCTTAGCAGGGGCGGAGCTCCTGACAGAGCAAGACCAGGGTCTCTGCGTTCACTCTGCCCTTCATCAGTCAGATGATTCACGCCAAGAGATTTTTTTTTTCTTTCAATTCTGATGAATCCCATCCTCATCTAGGACTTCCCAAGAAGTTAGGCGGGGGTGGGGGGGGAGGGCGGGGCCCTTGGCTCCTCCCTGCTCCCCCAGCAGCAGCCCTTTGGCAGTCAGCCCTGTCTAAATCCATCTTTGGGTGGTTTTTACCTGACAGGCCTCAACAAAATGTCAGCTGACCTCAGGATAACCTCCATGACACAGCTCCCCCCAATGTCCTCCTTGGGGTTTCCAGAACTGGAAACCATCACAACTCGGCCTCATGTTTGTCTCTCTGTTCTCCCTCTGAAGTATGAGCCCATCTTCGGCGGTCTCAACCACATAGTAAATTCATATAGCAGGCAGCGCGTTGTCCTTAGTAGGCCCTCGGCAGGCAGCGCATCGTCCTTAGTAGGCACTCAGCCACTGTTTCCACCCTTGCTGCTTCTCAAGTGATTCCGATAAAAACCACCCCGAGCCTTAGTGCATCAGACATCATTACCACTTTCCATTTCTCACTTGTAAGTTCCATTCCAAAAAAAAAAAAAAGCCTTTAATTACCTTTCTGCCCCACCCAGTTCCAAGCCCTGGAAACTGCCTCACTGTCCCATCCAATTGCAGAAAAGACAAACCTAGGGTGAATACCTGAATAGGCAGGCCAGCCCTTCTCTCTGTGTGAGTCACCTCAGGGAAACTCAGAGCTGGCAAAGTGGAAAGCACTGTGGTGGTGGTGGGGGGGGTGCAGTATGATTATCTGCTGTGGTTCGGTTCGAGCCTGAGAGTGGCTTTGACTTCTCCCGTAAGTGAGACCTGAGCACAGAGAGGCCCCTGCCTTTTCTGCTCAGTCATTCTTCATCCTGAGCTCTGGCTCTCAGTGAGAAGAGTGTCTTTACCAAACACAGTACACTTGCTGGATGCTGTGTCCCGGACGTCATGGTTGATAACCCAGCAAGACTTTGGAAGAAATAATTCTGGTTGTTGACACTCAGTTTTACCAGAGCACAGAACGCTCAAATCTGTGGATGTTATTCTCCTGCCTTTAAGAGGTTACAGATCACTGGGAAAGACACATTTGTTTCTTTAAAGCCCGAGAAGGATGATAATGATGATGATGATGATGATGATGATGATGATGATGATGATGATGATGATGACGACGACGACAGTGACGGTGACAGTGATGGTGATGATGTAGTAATAGCAGAGCTGACCTTGGAGGCCTTTGCTACCCTGGGTTGAAATGTCTGTGACGGTCTTGGATCTCTAAAGTCAATCTCCTACGCTGCTGTGTACTGTTCCTTGACCTTCTGTGACTCAGCCACCTGGGAGGTCCCTGCCTCACTGGGTAGATTAGATATTGGCTTTGGGCTATGTTGATGCTGCCTTTGCCACGACCTGTTCAC
This sequence comes from Montemys delectorum, assembly GCA_019843815.1. Taxonomy (NCBI): domain Eukaryota; kingdom Metazoa; phylum Chordata; class Mammalia; order Rodentia; family Muridae; genus Montemys; species Montemys delectorum. Next base: position 19,580 of record JADRCD010235100.1, read on the forward strand.
TTTGTTCACACGTCGGTCTGTGGTCTGTGGAGGATGGCTGATCAATGTTTTTTTTGTGTGTGTGTGTCTAGGACTGCATGGCTTAGACTTGCAGAGACACTTGGGGTTTGTGTTTCTGGGTGGAGTGCCTCTATCCTGCTCACCCACAGACCCTGCTCTCTGGCATCAAGCCCGACCTAGCTTCAAAGCAGTGAGTTTTAAAGTCAGGGCATAGCTGAACTCAGACTGCTCTATTGCTTGAGCCCGCCCAGAACCCCCAAGAAAGCACAGCCTCTTCCTACAGTGTATGGGGTCCTCCGCAGCATGCCCTGCCCCCCCCCAACCCTGCCCAGGAGCCACCTCATGCCAGCCTCCCCAACACTCCTGCTGGAGCCCTGTGGGGGCAGGGTTGGTTCCTTCCTACCTATCTGAAGCAGGCAATCGCCTGTTAGGTCTCCTTGTCAATCCCTGTCCACCGCGTCATCTTCCCAGCCCTGCCATAGTCTATATTTTTCTCTCTTTTTTTTATTTTTTATTTCTTGCCTGCTAACTTTCTATTCTCCCCCAATAAAGAGATTTACTCATTACAAACAGAGACCACTGCGTGGAGAGTGTTCGGCACGTCTTAAAGCCATACTAAGGGCTTGGTGCAGAAGCGAATGCAGGAAGGAGCGAGACTCCAGGCTCCTTCTCAGAGAGCTGGCAGAAAAGGGGAAGGGGATAGGGCTTCTTCCAGCTATGCCTACACAGCCCTCAGGAGACTCGCTTCAGAGAGGGAAGAAGGAAAGGTGGGCTGGGGGGCTGGGAGAGTGCAAAGATCTCCAGACGCTAACCCTAACTAAACTAAACCATTGTCAAGCAATACCAGTGTCCTTCCTGGGGAGCATGGCTGGTACTGTGTGGAGTAGCGTGTGGAGTAGCGGGGAACGGAACACAAACCTGTTCACTGGGATAAGACTAGATGGCAAACGCCACTGTGAAGATGGGAGGAGAGGGTTCCGGAGAATGTTTGGCGTTCTGTTACTGGGGGTGAGGGGTACTTTGTATTTTTAGTGTTGGGAATTGAACCCAGGACCTCAAACATGACAGACAGACAGTCACTGAGGTGTCTCCCCAACTCTCTGCTTTCGTCTCCTTTTCAAAATTTGATGGAGATTCTCACTATGCTGCCTGGTCGCCTGGGGGGGGGGGGGGGCTTGAACTTAAGATCTTTCTGTCTCATAAAGGAGCGAGGGAGGGAGAGAGGGAGGTACACACACACACACACACACACACACACATATGTATGTATATGTATATGCATATATATACACACATATATATATGCATATATATGTATATTTACACACATATATATAGAGAGAGAGAGAGAGAAAGAGATTTTACAGTATATGAACACTGAAAGATGAATGTTTGAGTGTTCCACTTCTTATGTGCATTTGCTTTAAGTCAGCATATAGTGTCCCTATTAAAGAGAAAAAGCCCTCAAGAGCCCTAGAGAAAGCCAGGAGTTCGGCCTGGAAAAGGAGCCTGCCCGATGACTGGCTCCTAGCGAATGGAATCAGCAAGTCATAATGTGCGTGGTGATCAAGAAAACAAACACGAAGGCTTATGGGTGACGGGCTGAGCAGACCATCCAGATCCCTTTATGCTGAAGCTTGAAGCTCAACTCAACAGCTGAGTAGCTTAAATGCTGCCCAAGAAACACTTGCTCTGTCACGCCAGCACTAGGTCCTCCTCAGAAAAAGGGAGAAAGAAGCCTGTATTTCAGTAATATGACAGTGTCTCTCCTCCTTAGGTCTTCACCCGGTAGCTTCTTCATCTCCTCATCAGCCTTCTGTGCTTGGCAAGGCAGAGACCCAAGCCTTCCTGCTGTCTCTGCCAACGTCACCCGGGCTGGTTTCTCACCCCGTGCTGGAAGCTGCCGACCGCCCTGTGTTTCAGGTCCAGCTATAAAGGCTGAGAGAAGATGTCTTGTGTCCACTAAACCTAAAATAGGTGCAGGCACCTCTGCTATAAAAGCAGATTCCAGAACTGATATCAGACTATAGTTCTTGACCCCTGTAGCAAACCTCAATCTCCAAAAGTGTTTACATTATGACTCATAACAGCACAATGACAGTCACGAAGCGACAATGAAAATGATGCTGTGGTTGGAGGTCACTGTAACACCAGGAACTGTTTTAAATGGCTGCAGCATTAGGAAAGCCAAGAACCAGTGGACCAAAGGGACAGAGAGACACATATCTGGCCACCTCAATGGTGTCATGGTGAAGCGGGCTGGATGAAAAGTAGCTGACTAACAGGAGGCTTGTAGGTGAAGAAAGCACATTGCAGGTAGTTCTGGGACAGCTCAGCTGGGTGGTAGGTCCAAGATCTCCTCTGTGGCTAACCTAGGACCCCTTCTCTCTGAATCCTCACATGGGGGAAGAGGCTAACTAGCTCCTGGATCTTGATTATTTGTTTACTCTTTGAAGACTTGACCCCAAGACCCTGTGTGTATGCCAGACAAGTGCCCTACCCTTAAACTGGAGCCTCAGCCTTTTCTTTTAACATTGTACTTTGAAATGGGAGTCTTGCTAGGTTTCGTGGGTTGGCCTAGAACTCACACTATATATCCCAGTCAAGTCTTGAACTTGTGATCCTTCTGTCAAAAACTTTTGGTAACTAAGATTACAAGCTTTCCATCACTATCCCTGGCTTTTGGTTCTTCCCCTAATGGTTAGTCCTGAGTGCTTAACATGTAAGGTACAGTTAGCATCTTGGGGAGGGGGGAGGGGGGCTTTGGACACACATGTAGTAGGATTTCTTGATTGTGCTAATTGATTCTGAAAGACCCGTTTGGTTGCAGGCACGACCCCTCCCTGGACAAGGCAGCCTGCATGCATGGGTGGAGACAGGGAGCTATGGAACAGCCTCCGTTCAATGTGCTCTGTTCCTGATTGTGGATGTGATGTGACCAACGGCTCCAAGCTCCTACAACTGTGATTTTTTCCCACCAGGACAGACTGTAGCTTGAACTGCGAGCCAAGATAAATCCTTCTTTCTGTAAGTAAGTGTGTTGGCCAGGGTATTTTATTATCACACCAGGAAAAGAAGAAAAGATGAACCCTATTCCCGAGGGCTCGGCTCTTGTAGCTCAATCGGCTCTCCAATGCCCTCAAGTCCACCCCACTATCCCACTAAGATTAAATTGAGTGTGCAATGCAAACATCTAAACCATATGGGGGTGCCATACGTATGTCTTGCTTATTCATAGAACAAGCCTTCCTTGAGTGGAGACCGTGAGTCTGCTGCCTGGTTAGGAATTGGGAAAAGAAAGGAAGAGAAACCAACATGGTCCTGGGCCTTGAGGCTTCCTTCCAAGTCTTGCCTCTCAGAATGCCCACTGTCTGCCCATCAAGTCCAGAGTTTGCTCTGTGAAGAAGGAAGAGAGCCCGTCCTAGCATGGAAACAGTAGAGGAGTCCATCCCTTTGGGTACAGTGGTTACTTTGGTCATTTCTGAAGCCTGTCATTGTACCTCATATGCAGACATGGTCACTGGATATTTACCAAGTGCTGGGATCCAAGGAGATACCCCCAAATCCAGTGAGATGCATGATGTTTCTGCCCACATGGGGCTGATGGGAGCTTTCTTGATTTTTAGAGTTTAGCTCTTGAACAAACAATGTTAATATACCTGGAAGTTGTCAGGAATACCAGCCTCCGGGATGACCTATGCCTTATGAAGGAACAAGTCTGCAAGGCCTCCAGGCCCAATGAGCTCTGGCAAAGATTCCTGGGAATTCCCTGGCCAGTAGAGTTCCAGAGTTAATTTGAGTGGGGTTAACCAAACAAATCACTTCCCAGACAACTTTTCTTTTTGTGACTTAATCATTTGAATCTCTATGTATGGAAGATTTCAAATGTAGTGAGACACCAAGGTGTACCTACTTCCTGAATGTGGCAAATGTCACCAGTTTGCTCTGTCGCCTTCAGAATGTCTTTTTTGTTTTTGAACGAGATGAAATTTTCTGGATTTAAATCAAGTTCTACTATTCTCTTCAATCCTTTTAGGAGGCCACAAACAATCCTAAGCTTATTAACGACATTACTTGGGCTTTATTCTGCAACGTGGACGAGGAGAAGTCATGTTTCCCGTCAGTGTTGAGATTTCCATTCCCTTGACCCCACACTCGATCCTAGGACATCCCTGACTGTCAGCATCAAAATAATTTCAGAATAAATACCAAGGAAAGATCCGGATCAGACGGCATGAGCCTGAAGTCCTAGCACTCAGCAGGCAGAGGCAGGAGAATCACTACACATTTGAAGCCAACCTTGGCTACAGAATGAGTTCTAGTGCAGCCAGAGCTATACAGGGAGAAAGAATCAGAAAAGGAGAAGAGCAAGGAAAAAGCTGGTGTGCATAGTGGAAAAGAGAGGTGAGAGAGAAGAAAGGGGAGGGAGGGGAGAGGATGAGTGGAAGGGGCAGGGAGGGAGGGAGGGGAGGGGAGGGCGGGAGAGAGGGAGAGGGGAGGGGAGGGAGGAGAGGGACAGTGAGGGGAAAGGAAGGAGAGAGAGGAGTGGGCAGCAAAGCTAACCTTGCTGGTCACACTGTTGAACTCTGAAGAAGACTAGAACCAGGAAAAAAGGCAGCTCTGGGCTTTATCAAGTGGGAAACTGAGGCCACCAAAGATTAGAGAGCAGAGCGACCTGCTTCGAGATGTGATGCTCTGGTTTATAACTTGAATACACTTCAACGTTTCTGAGAGACCTAAAACTGAGTGGATTTGTTTATTATGTATATGTGTC
>JADRCD010235101.1:0-41098 GCA_019843815.1 Montemys delectorum
GATGGGAAGGGACCTAGTTACGAAGAGATGGTTTACTATTTGGACTTTCATAGAGTTCTCCATAGTGTCTGATACTCACTGGGAATTTGAACTATTATGTTTTAGCATATGTATTATCTTTGGGGTCACTTTACAGCCTACTAGTGGAGAGATAAGAACAGAAAACCTATTTCTTGGCCAAAGTGCCATTTCCTGACGGGACCAAGATGTATTGTTTTGCTCCAGTTATCAAGAGACAACAGAACTATTCACTAAGGTTGTGTTTAAAATGTGGTCTCTTGACTGGAATGTCAGATATGTTCATAATAGGTTCAGTAACTCACACAGCTTGTTTATATTCCTCACAAAATGGTTCTCTTTGGAGAACTCAAATGGAGGGATTAATGGAAAACTCTGCATTTCCCATCACCTGTCATCTGGACCCAGATGCCAAGATCAGAGTGTTAAAGCAAGAGAACTTTGGAAAGAAAAGGAAGAAAACAGAGACTAAAAGTCTATCCACACGATAGCCAAGGGCAGCTGCTCAGGACAGGGCAGACTTTCATCAGGGGACATTGCTTTGAGCCAGACTCGTGTGAATCTGGGCCACCCAGAGCCTGGAAATCAGATGCAAGCCCCAGAGGTGAGCCCCTCTGAGCCACAGCTGCCACTTAATAAACGTGTCAACTAAAGGAAGAAAATTATGTGTTTACACACATACATATCTTTTTGTAAAGCGCTGGGTATAGAATTTATTTCAAGGAATGCATTTGGGCAGGTGTATATGCCAGTATCTAAATCCAATTTGAAAAGCTTGGGCAGATAGTTATCACTAGGATGAGCCTCTGCAGTTTTTAAAAGATGTATTTATTTATTTTATATATGTGAGTACACTGTAGCTGTCTTCAGACTCACCAGAAGAGGGCATCAGATCCCATTAGAGATAGATGGTTATGATCCACCATGTGGTTGCTGGGAATTGAACTCAGGACCTCTGGAAAAGCAGTCAGTGCTCTTAACCACTGACCCATCTCTGTAGCCTGAGCCTCTGCTTGTAGAAACATTTTGGGCTTATTGTTTCAGAGGGAGAAAAGTCTACAAGGGAGGAATGGAGAAATCACAGCTGGAGCTAGGCACACATGTTTTGAACAGCAAGTATGAAACAGACAGGGAAAACTGCAAGTGGTCAATGGCTTTGCAACCTTAAAACCTGCCTGCATTAACATATCTCCTCCAGCAAAGCCACACCCTCTGAAACAGTGCCACCAATGGGCATTGGGGGGTTAGGGTTCATGGAGGGAGGGAGCACCAAATATTCAAACTTTGTTTGGTCCTATAGAGGACATTGTCATTTAAACCACCACAGTTTCTCACTGGGCTGGAACTCTCCAAGTAAGCTAGCTGACCAGTGAACCCTGGGATCTGCCTGTCTCTACTCCTCCAGCACCAGGATTCCAAGTGCACTGTATCACTCTCGCTGTTTTCATTTGCATTGTAGGAATTGAACTGAGACCCTTCTCAAAACATGATCATTCACTTTGGAATTTTCCATGACTGGCTAGTAGGACCTGAAATGTTTGGCATTAGACTTAATATAGACTTGAACAGCTGCTCCAGGGTCAACGCAATAGCATGCATAGAAAGTCTGAGGAACACATAGTCACCCAGCATGTATGGAGCCCAGTATTCTGTCCTCAGTACCACATAGACATGGTATGGTGGTACATGTCTGGAATCCTATCACGCAGGTGGCAGAGGCAGAGGGATCAGAGATTCAAGGTTGTCCCCCAACTATCTGACATCATTTCTCAAGGAAAAGAAAAATCTAGACTACATAGAGCCCCCTCTGACACAGGACAGTTCCATCTCTCATTGACTACTAGCTATCCAAGGACTTATCATTCCTGACTTTCTGTCTCCCTCCCTGTGCACTTCCAGTGGGTCACCTGACACACCTCTGTTCCCTGCACCCTATGGAGCACTCTCCCTCCCTCTCTATCTGCTCTTATTCCCAGGGGGAGTTTCCATATGTTTAAAACATTGATGAAAGAAGAAGAAATATTGCCCAACTCCCTCATGTATGTTTGCCGTATCTTGTGAGATTTCTCCAAATTCAGCTGAAAGATAATCATCTTCCGTCAACTGAGTCAGGATTTGATGGCTAACTCATCTGAATGCTAATCTTATGAAGTTGTTCTTATAAAAATCTCTGGAGTCCAGATCTTCTCATGCACAGTGTTAAAACAGGAGTGTGAGAGTCATGGCAATCATAGGATTTGGTTTGTTCTCTGGAAACAAAACTGGTCCTCCCAGGGCTGATCTACTTGGATATATGAACCACATCAGATTGAGGCAGTCAATTCCAAACTGCAGGCTTAAGAGCAAGCTGCTGATGTTCACCTTCTTCATTTCACCCATGGAGTTTAAAACAGACGCTTTACGGAAACGGTTCTGCTGGCGTTTAGAGCCATAGAAACCTGAGTTGGACCCCTGGGGCCACCACTTACTGGGAATGTATGTCTCCGTGTACATTATATGATATCTCTGAACACTTTCTATTTTATGAAAATGATCTTCCACGACTATATCACAGGTTATAAAGGAGACTTAAGACTGGTGTATACCTTAGTGAAGGAGTATTTGCTCAGCATGTGTGAGACCCAATATTTGATAAACATTGATAAAATAAATTCATTCATACATAATACATACATATACATGCACATCCATGTTAATAAGTCCCTATGTAGCAAAGAAAAAGCAAAGAACTTACTTTTGTTTAAGAGAAAGTCTCATTTAGCTGAGGCTAGCCCTGAACTTATTACTGTATATCCTGAGAAGGGTCTTAACCTTCTGATCCTCTTAAATGCAAAACCCCCTACTTGTTGAGATTACGGGCTTGTACCACCATGCTCACTGTATGTGGTGCTAGGGATGGGACACAGGGCTTCATGCATGGTAGGGAAGCACTGTATAGTCTGAACCATGTCTTCAGCTCACAGTTCTAAGTGAGCATCTTACCTGACTATTATTGGTTCATTTGTATTTCTTTATTGCTATTTCTGTGCTTGTATGAAACTAATTACTTAGACCATGTAATGTCAGTGTAACATCCACATGTAGTGTAGTGTTCCTGTCTTAGGTTGTTTTTACACTTCCGCTTTCTTGTTAAAGAAAACACATTGGGACTAGCTGATCTCACCTCCTGTTCCCTTTGCTATCTCCCTTAAAGAGTTCTACATATGTGTAAAGCTGGTTTGTGTCCTATAAGTCGCTTAGAAATCTCTCCCAACAGCAGGTAAACATAAACTCAACAACAGTCCACTCAGGTTTGTTCCCCTAATGGATGAAGCTTGGTTTGATTCAGGATCTAACCTAATTTACACACTGTGTTTGGCTGATTTGCCAGTCTAGGTCCCCTGCCCTGATCTGAAATGTTCTTTCTCCATATGTGTTAGTTACTTCTCCTGCCTCTGCTGTGAGACATCAGGCAAAAGTAACGTAAAGAAGTTAGGATTGGTTTTGGCTCAGAGTTTGAGGGTCCAGTTCACCTAGGCAGTAGGAACACTAGTCAGCAGACATGGTTGCGTCTGCAGTCAGGAAGGCAGAGACAGATAAACACTGTACTCAGCCTACTTTCCCCTTTTTACTTCAATTGGAGACCCCAACCCCTGGGACAGTGCCACTCACATTCAGAGTAGATCTTCCCACCTCTAATAACACCTAGAAACCTCCTGATGGACATGGCCAGAGGTTTGTTTCCTTGGCGACTCTAAATCCTATCAAGCTGACAATCTAGCTCAACCATCAAACTGCCATCTCCTCTTGTGGTCCAACAGTACCATCTGTTTGGTACAGCCCAGGCCTTCTTCCTGAGAACCCCTAAATTCAAGGTTCCTTGGTTGTTGCTTCCCAGAAAGAAACGTTGTCCAAGAATGGATGAATGTGACCCACAGGCTCAGCACACTTTCTGCCGCCCTTGCAGCCTACTTTCTGTGCAGCCCTCCAGTTCCCATAATCCACTTCTACGCAGCATGTAGCATACTCCTTGAATACTGTACTGTCTCCTGTTAGATGGATGAACACATACAGATCCCAGCAAACTTGAGGCATGAGAGACCCAGGTGCCCTGGGTGGAAAGTTGAGAGTAGAGAGGGTGTGAGACCCCAGGAAGGATGCACAAAAGTTGGCCAGCCAGGTTCTCCAGGACTGTGTTGGCTCTTCTTCCTGTCTTGGGCTTATCATGCCAGGATTTAGAGTATATCAATGTCATTGTAAAGACTAAAGGCAGGCTGCCAAGGCTGAGGTACTCCCTGGGAAGTAAGGAGTAAGACTAAGTATTGGGCTAGCCCTTGGGGTCCTTCCTGGATAGCCTTCAGGTATCTGAGAGCCGCACTGCCCTCTACCCATCACAAAATGGATCTCTGGGCCCCCTTTCTGCCTCATGAGCCCTGTAAGGCCAGTGGATTACTGCTGGGACCCTTCATCCATCTATTGTTGTAGGAACAATGGGGTTCATGCATACAAGGTCCCTGAATCTTGAAGGAATCTTCCCCCAGCATTTGGGGCTAATGCTGTCTTTATTCAAAGGGCTGTCCGATTGATCCATTCTGGGGAAGCCTCAGTGTCTCTTTGCCACTCAGACAACTGGCACACACACAATGGAAGCCTTCATTCCATAAAAAGTGCCAAGCCTTTGTTCAGAGCTCAGAAAAGGGAACAGCAGTGCGTGAAAGGAGGGAGCTTGCTCCTCTCTCCCGTGGTCTCCTTGCTAACTTGTAATAATAGTATTTTTAATTATGTCGAATCCTGTACTATATAAAGAAAGCATGAGATTTTTAAATTATCAGATCAAATTTTTACCCTTGTATGTGTGTGTGTGTGTTGCCTTGCCAAGTTCATTTGCTTATGAGGTTTTTGTGTTTGTGTGGTAAAAGCCACATAACAAAGTTTACAATCATGAACACCCATACCCGAACCATTCAGTAGCTTTAAGTATACTCGCTTAGAAGAATCCATGCTAGTGCCATTTTTAAAAGCAACAGTAAGAGCTGGCTAGATGTTCTGGTTGGGAAAACACAAGGACCTGAACTTCATCCTTAGAACCTGTGTGAAGAGCTGGCTGTGGTGACACTCACCTGTATTCCCAGCACTCGGGGGCTGGTGGGGGAACAGAGATAGGAGCTCCAGGTTCAGTGAGAGACCCTGTCTCAAAAAGCAAAGGGTAGGGATGGAGAGATTTAGTAGATTAGAGAGTACTGACTGCTCCTCTAGAGGATCCAGGTTCAGTTTACAGCACCCACATAGAATTTCGTATCCACTCATAACTCCAGTTCCAGGCGGTCTGATGTCCTCTCCCAACTTCTGTGAATACTAGACATGTATACCGTATACATACATGTGTGCAAACAAGATACTTCAACACATAAAATAAAAAACCAAAGTTAAGAATAGGTGAGAAAGACACCAACATGTCTGGCCTGGGCACAAAAGTGGACACGCTAACTGGCATGTGGCGCCCTTGTGATCATGGCATTTGCTCTCCTAGCTTCTGTTACCCACACATGGTGGTGTCATCTGATCTTCTCAGAAGTAACTCAATCAGACCCATCTCTGTTCCCATCCCATGCTCTGCTTTTAGCCTATAGATGAGTCAGGACGATTGAAAAGGAAAGCAGCTGCCGCTGGCTAAACTCCTGTCTGTGTGTTTGTCTTTAGCGTAGTAGTTGATTAATTCAGAGGTATGATGCCTTGTTAGAAAAGGATGCTCCCTGGCTCTGTGGCCATCACACTTCCCAGGCATCTGCAGCCCTCTCTCTGCACTCCATGGCTTCACTGAAAGAAGAGTAGCTATCACTGGCTTTCAGCAAGAAGAAGTAGATGTTTATGAAATAGTATTGATCTGGTTGCCCTGCAGTGTAGAAACCTATACGAATATCTTGATGCCAATCATAAATACATATTTTACTTGTCAAGTAAAAACAAAGCAAGTTGTGGTTCTCAGGAAAAGGAGACTGAGGGACTACTCCATGAATGCTTCCTGGACCCACTGGAATTGTGAACTCTCTGCTTTCAAGGATGGTGAACATCAATAAAGTGACAGAGATGCAGGCTAGACATGCTCACTGCCAAGATCTCCTTGTCCTGTACACTTAAACTTCATAGACCTGACATACTTCACTAACATAGGCCAAGTTCTGAGATAAGTTACTAGCCAGTCTTTGAATGACCAGCAATTCGGGAGATGAGCTGTTCTGCTTTGGTAGCCCTTCAGTCAGATCTCTTGTGCTGGTCTAGCGTAGCTCCCAGAGGTGACTTATTCCTATCCCTGCCCTTCCCCCACCCCCACCCCAGCCTTTGGTGGCTTCTTCCCAGGTGTCCTCATTTAAAGGGGCAGGCCAGGGGGCAGGATCAGAAGGCATAGGGGTGGGCAGGCATTCTTACTGGACATTCATTTCACCCAGTCAGAGAGCCACCTTCTTATAACAGGCAGGAACACAAGAGCCTGCGAACAAAGCCCAAGTCCTATTTGCACCTCTGGTTACCTGAGGAGTCCACCTTGGAGAAGGTTTCTTGGCAGTTCCCCTCTTCTGGTATAGAGCTTTGTGGGCTAAAAGAAAATTCTGCTCCCCGATAAGTCAGTTCCCAGCCCCCCTGAAACGGTTCAGGTTTGCACAAAGCCCTCCTAGTAAGATTCATTCTAGGTTGCAGGATGCCACCTATGCCTGAATGGAGAACCATGCTCATTATTTTGAATATTGTGAGGAGATTTCATAGATGGAATTGATCCTCTGGGCTACTTCTAGAGATGAAAGCTCACAATTTTAACATACTGTTTCAAAAGCTTTCACAAGCTTCGTGTTTTAAAAAGTAAAATATGTGTGTGTATGTGTATACATATATATACATACATATATGCATATATATACACGTATATATGTATATATATACCACACCCACCCACCTCCACACACAAACACACATAAACCAAACACACACACACACACACACACAAAAGCAGGCTGCCACTCCCATTCATCGTCTCTGTTGGTCCCCTGTGGCAGAGCATTTTAATCAGCTGGCCTTATGCTGTAAAGATCTCCTTTGATTTACAAGTTGTAGGAGTGGGGCTGCTGTCAGTAATCTCTGGGATGCTAGAGAGGACAAACGGAAGGTGAAGTGTGTTAATAATTTACTCTCAATAACCTTAAAAGGTTTATTGTTCACTTTTAACCTTATATCCCCAAAAGCAGGCTGCCACACTGAGCCATGGAAATGTTTCTTTTAATTTGCAAGTCATTTATCTGACTATGCTTCCAGCCATGGAGGCTTCCAGCAGCCACTCGGTTCCCTTGTGACCACAGGAGGTCCCCTTGCCTCTGCTTGGGAAGATCTTAGAGTAGAAATGGGAGTGCTTTTGCTTTTGAATTGCATAACTCATTACAGTGCCAAAGTCTTAATTTAAGCACATTATAACTACTATTGAGCAAAGCAAGAGGCTCACAGAGGCAGGAAGCAATTCAACGTGACCTTTGATGGAGACAAAATGATTGACTTAGAGGTGGTATTTAAGGCTAATGTCAAAGCTAGGGGACAGCTGGAGACAGGCTCAGTGAGAAGTTTCAGACTGCAGTCTATGGAGTGCTAACATCTCCAGAGACCTGCTATGAACAGGGGCTGTCTTCAGCTAGTTCCCATTACCAGCCCAATTAAGACAGTCCCTGTTGAGCTTTATACCTGCAAAGGGGCCTTTGTTTTGTAATGAGGGGTGTGGCGGCTTAGTCCTGTTGCGTAGGAGAAAGCAGCAATGATAGATTTCTGCTGAGTTTTCTTAGTCATCATTTAAATGTGTACCATAATACATGCAACCACTGCCCATAGAAGTCCCATTTTATTTCTGCTAATGGAGTTAGCTCCTATTTTGTTCCTCTAGAACAATGGTTCTCAACCTTCCCAATGCTGTGACCCTTTAATACATTCCTCATGTTGTGATGACTCCCAACCATAAAATTATTTCATTGCTACTTCATAATGAATTTTGCTAATGTTACAAATAGAAATATAAGTATCTGATATGCAAGATAGCTGATGTATGATCCCCAAAGGGATCATGACCCACAGGTTGAGAACCACTGTTCTAGAAGTACATAATAAGACTTTGCTGCTTTACCCTTGCCACCGTTGGGCTGTGGGCCACTTCACCTCCTAGGACTAACCTTGAAGAACAGGAGAAGCTGAGCTTACCTGGAAATCCAGAGAGAAAGGTAACTAACTGTACTATCATGATTTTTGTTTCACATGGATAGACCTATCTGGAAAAAAAAAGGAAACTAAAAATGTATAAACCTGTAATGGATTTGCACTTTTGTTTGTGTTGTTCCTGTTTTTGAGACAGGATCTCATGTAGCTCAGGCTATCCCTAAATTCCCACTAAAGCCTAGCATGCTACCTGTGGTACTGGGGATCAAACTCAGGGCTTTGTGTATACTGTGTGGCCACTCTACCCACCACACTAGTGCCCCAGACACTATTTTTATTTTAACAGAAGCATTTAAGATAGACTCTCAGCTAGGTTGGGTTGGCGCACACCTGTAAGCTTGGACCTTGGGAGGCTTGAGACTTAGAAGTAACCTAGGCAATATAAACCTAGTAATAGTGATTGCGTGAACTCCTGGGAATGCTATGGCCACCTTTAACCCATTCCCCACATCCTCTGGTAACTTGAAGCATACTCATCAGTAGCTGGTGGACTCAGTAGATCCAAAGCATAGTGACACTTGGACAGTGGATGTGCCCTTGCACAGTTTTGCGCCCACTTCTTTTGAATTCTACACACCTGTCATCAGATCCATTAACAGGCAACAAGGCATTCTTTTTGTACCAGTTTGAGAAGGCATCTGTTTTCACAAACATCATTTCCCCTTCATGGGGCATCTTCTTAACAGAAGTGTTACCGCGATGACAGACTGACACTGATCGACACAGTGTACAGCTTGGACGGATGCATGAAGAGATCCTGAAGAAGCCAGAATGAAATTCCAGTTATGTTACTTTCTACCCAGTCCGGCAGCCTGTGCACACTGTGAGCCTATTGCCTACTTGGCACCAGTTATTGATTCACCAGGTGAATCAGGTCCAAGTGCGTCCTGCGGGGACCTGTGCTCTAACCTCCTTCTGCCTGTTTACTCGTGAATGGAGAATTTCGATGCGCCATGAGGGATGAGACAGAATCACTTGAGACTGTGACGGTCCCCTCTGAACAGGACTGGCTCTTTCCTGTGCTTTGCTGCTGATATTGCTAAGGTCCTACTTATACATGCTTATGATAAGAGGACAAATTGTCACGATTGATTCTATCTTGCCACCATATTGTTTTGATATGTAGGAAGTAAGATTGAACATGAGGTTCTGATAAATTCTATTCATTAGTAGGGAGTTTGGTTCCCCAGTCAAACAAGTCTGTAGAGTCATCCCATTGTTGCATTGTGGAATGAGTTATTCCGTCACCATTGGGATGGCTGGGATTCCCCTGAAGACCAGGATCCAGGCCCCGGATGGGACAGCTTTATAGATTGAGAGCAGCTGTCTCTTCTGCACTGTGACTTCCCCCTGAGTCCTCCTGCCTCAGTGAACCTCAGTGTTTCTATTGAATCTCATGGGTACCTGTCTTAGTCAGGGTTTCTATTCTTGCACAAACATCATGAGCAAGAAGCAAGTTGGGGAGGAAAGGGTTAGCTTACTTCCACATTGCTGTTGATCACCAGAGGAAGTCAGGACTGGAACTCAAGCAGGTCAGGAAGCAGGAGCTGATGCAGAGGCCATGGAGAGATGTTCCTTGCTGGCTTGCTTGCTTCTCCTGGCTTGCTCAGCCTGCTCTCTTATAGAACCCAAGACTTCCAGCCCCAGGATAGTACCACCCACAAGGGGCCCTAGCCCCTTGATCACTAATTGAGAAAATGCCCCACAGCTGGGTCTCAGGGAGGCACTTCCCCAACTGAAGCTCCCTTCTCTGTGATAACTGCAGCCTGTGTCAAGTTGACACACAAAACTAGCCAGTAAAATTGACCCCTTGTCAACTTGACACACAAACACATCACTATTTAGCCTCAACCCTTATGTTCTTATTCATCCCCAAGATCTAAAGTCCCACAGTCTTTATATATTAAAAGTTCAATCAATTTAAAATGTCCAATACCTTTTAAAATTCAAAGTCTCTTAACTGTGGACTCCACTAAAATACATTCTTCCTTCAAGAGGGAAAAATATCAGGGCACAGTCGCAATCAAAAGCAAAACCAATATCTGGGATCCAACTCACGATCTTCTGGGCTCCTCTAAGGGCTTGGGTCACTTCTCCAGCTCTGCCCTTTGTAGCACACATCTTGTCTTCTGGGCTCCAGATGCCTGTACTCCACTGCTGCTGCTGTCCTTGGTGGTCATTGCATGGTACTGGCATTCCCCAAACACTGCTGTAACTAGGCTTTACCAATAGCCTCTCATAGACTGTCTTCACGGTGCCAAGCCTCAACTTCTTTGTATGACACCTTCAGTCCTGGGCCATTAATTGCAAACTGAGGCTGCACCTTCACCAATGGCCTTCCATGGCCTCTCACTGTGCCGAGTCTCAGCTGCTCTTCATGACCCCTTCGTGCTGTCAAAACCAGTATCACCTGGGTGACTCTTACACATTACCAAGTCCTGCTGCAGCATAAGGTACAACCTTGGCTGTCTCTGGAACATAGCCTCTTTGTGCTCTCAGAAAACACTTCCCAGAAGATGTCACCTCAGTGATGCTGGTATCTTCTTAATCACCGCTAATTTCTTAGCTCCAGCTAACTAGCATCAATATTCTCAGTAATGCAAAGTTTTCACTTAAGTAGTTCTGGTATCTTGTTAATCACAGCTGACATTTCAGCCCCAGCTAACCAGAACCACAGAATCTTCACAGTCAAAACAACATGGCCCTGATAAGAGTCTTTAATCTTCCCTCTGAAATTTCACAAGCCAGGCCTCCATCTCTTCATTTTTCTCAACATGTTCTTCCAAGCTCCTACAGAGCATCCCACAGAGTTCTTAACAGTCAGTGGCTGCTCTTCTAGCTCAAAGTTTCAAAGTCCTTCCACAGTCCTCCCCAAAACATGATCAGGTTGTCACAGGAATACCCCACTGTGCTGGTACCAATTTGTCTTAGTCGGGGTTTCTATTCTTGCATAAACATCATGAGCAAGAAGCAAGTTGGGGAGGAAAGGGTTAGCTTACTTCCACATTGCTGTTGATCACCAAGGAAGTCAGGACTGGAACTCAAGCAGATCAGGAAGCGGAGCTGATGCAGAGGCCATGGAGGGATGTTCCTTACTGGCTTGTTTCTCCTGGCTTGCTCAGCCTGCTCTCTTATAGAACCCAAGACTTCCAGCCCCAGGATGGTACCACCCACAAGGGGCCCTAGCCCCTTGATCACTAACTGAGAAAATGCCCCACAGCTGGGTCTCATGGAGGCACTTCCCCAACTGAAGCTCCCTTCTCTGTGATACCTGCAGCCTGTGTCAAGTTGACACACAAAACTAGCCAGTACAGTACCCTTTGTTGGTAAGTCTTGGTTCCATTAGTAATGGACATGAGTGTCAACTTTGTGATAGTACTGTGCATGGGTGGGTTGGGGTGCATGTACATATAAAGACACTGACTTCAGCTCTTCATCCTCCACTAGTCTGTGTTCTACAGAGCAAAGAGAAGTAGGAAGCTTCAGAAACCTCCTTACCCCAGAGTCCCAGCCATCCCCAGCCTCACCACTGACCTGCTCTGTACATAACTCAACACCTTAACACATCCCAGAGTTCAGAGTGTTGGTGGACAGCTATGTGAAGGGACCAGGTGACCGTGGCCTTCAGCCTTCATCATCAGCAGTGTGGTCTCCTGGTCCTCCCTCTTCCTAGGGCTTGGTTAATATGAGTTCCTTGTGAGATGTATTATTTTCCCTTCTATTCCTCCCTTTATCCATCTAAAAACAAACTGCGGTACTATGTGCCAACCCTTCTATAAAGAATAACAACTCAAGTAAGTCATATCTGTTCCGTAGAACTTTCTAGAGTAGTAAAGTGAATGGGAGGTTGATGATACGTGGTGTCTTTCATGTTCTTTGTTCTCCAGGTGAACCTTCAGGCAACATCATGGGGAAGCAATGTCCAGGTTTCATATATGAAGTTGCTTCAACCTGGTCCTGAGGTCACTTCTTCAATCCCCACCTCACCCTCTCAGTGCTGCACTCTACCTTTAAAGCTCTCAGCAAGCTCTGAAGCCATCTTGTTAATTTCTTGATGGCTCTCCACCTGCCTCTTTGCAGCTGTGGATGGATGCCATGAGGCAGTATAGGGTCTACCTTGAACACTGCAGTTGATCTGGTGCTTGAAACAAAGCCTGACCTCAGACAGAAATTCAGTGAATGCCTCATATCCAAACCCAACATGTCTGCCCCTGTGACCACACTAATGTGGGACTAACCACAAAGCCCCCTCTCCCTCTTGAGGCTTGAGGTATGTAGAACTCCACCTAGTGTAGATTTTCCTTTTGGGCCACTTTATCTATCCTCCAGCTCACCGCTGCCATGCCAGTCTTCCTTAACCTTAACACAGGCTTAGGGCATGGCCTCAGTGTTCCCCTTCCCACAGTGCTTTGCACACAGTAAGGTCATACAGTCAGGAACACCTGCTGGAATCCTGTGAAGGCAGCAGTGCTAAGGATGATTCCTTTTCAAAGACTTGGGGGAAGTCCTGAGGCTTGTACAAGTGGGTGTGTTCACAAGTGTGGGAAGTGAGGACATGCACCCGCACCCTTCGTTTGCCAACAATAGAAGCATAGTTTGTCTCAGTGCTGCTAACATTAGCAGCCAGGTGACAGAGGCAACATGTACCATCCTCTCGGTGCTAATGAGTTCAGGACAGAGGAGAGACACAGATAGAAACACGCTTGCTCTGGCCCATGATTGGTAGTGTCTTGGGCAAAGCCAGACTTGATGGATGCCAATTATAATCTTCTGAGCCAGCCCACTGTTTCTTACCCAAGTCTGAGAAAGCATGACTGAACTTCGTACTTCGTGATCTGAGACCTCATGGCTAGAAAAGGCATTTGTCCAGTGCAGTGAAATAAGAGAGAAAAATTAGTGAAGAGTCCTTCCTTTTCAGAAAGATGCCATGGGATGGGAAGGGAAAGAGTTTAAGAACTCAGTTAATTCTAAACCTTGGAATACACCCGGACAATTTCCCATGAAGTGTCCAAGGTCAGGAAGGAGTCAGGGGAGGTGATTAAATTCAAAATGCATTATGTGAAATTCTCAAAGAATCAAAAAAATATTGCTTTACATATATGTTATATATCATATATCCTATATTGTATATGTATTATATAAATTTATTATATATCATATATATTATATGTATGTCTACTACATTTATCTATCTGTTTATTTATATGGGTAAGGGAGTCACAGGTTTAGTTTTACACACAAGGAAAGTCAAACATGCCCAGTTTATATCTCTGCCATTTAAAAGACATTTGAGATCTCAGTTCCCTGAGTAAACATCCAAGAGCCTAGAGGATAAACTTCTGAAGACTATCCCTTCCAAACCATTTCCTGCCAGAAGGCACCAAGAGCAGACTGCAGACTCTGGGCCCCAAGATGAGATAGGCTGAATTAGATTAGGCAGCTTACTGTTGACATGTCTATTGATCTGGGCTCCACACAGTTTCCTGTCTCTACCAGCAGTGGGGATGGCTGTGGACAATAACGCAGCCGCCTAGTTTCTGTGAAGCTGGTGACTCCAAGCATCAGTCACTCCGGGAAGGCAGTGGGATCGGGAGATAAGGATAAGCGGCTTGCAGAGGTTAAGAGCACTAACATCCCAGCTGTGTGCTTACGTTTGAAAAGTTCCTTGTAAATTTCATAGTGTCCCTAGCCATAGAGTTTCCAGTGGTCTCATCCAGTGTTGCTCTGCAGGTAGGTTTGTTGTTAGGGTGGGGAGGCCCACTTACTCAGTTTGCTTTGTGCTTTTTAGATATTTACATACAAATGTGAAATGAGATGTTGGACATAAGAATGAGGAACCTTCCCAATGTCTGTTGGTGTGGATGACAGACACAGGGCTCAAGACTCTTGGCTTAGATACTTTGCAATCTTTTCTTCTCTGAGACCACCAGGTAGATAATGAGCCAATGGGTTGTGCCTTTAACATCCATTTACTGGTGTTGGTAATACAACTATAAAATGTTACTTTAAAAAGTATGCTGAATGCAGAAATAGAAATTATAATTATTTTGTGGCTTTCGATGCAAATATATTTTAGAGCTTTTTTTAATGATAGAGGAAGGTGGTGACTTATTTCATGTATATTTTACTGCATCAATAATTTAATACAGATTTTGCATCTAAGAGGTTTTTATTAACACATATAACAATATATAATAATAGATTTCATTAAGACTTTTTTCTACAGGCATATAATATGCTTTTCATTTATTTTTTAGATTTATTTTATTCTATGCTTATGAGTGTCTGCATATGTGAATGTGTACCATATGCCTGCCTGGTGCTTGTGGAGGTCAGGAAAAGGCCCCAGTTCCTCTGGAACTGGAGTTACAGAAGCACCATGTGGGTATGGGAATAGTACTAGCCACTGATCCATCTCTCCAGCCCCATATATTTTAATCATATTCACCCCCAGGTACCCTCTCTTGCCCCTTTTTACCACTCAGTTGCTCCCCCTCCTACTTCTATATATGTTTGTGTTTGGTTTGATTTGTGGTTGAATTGCTTACTGGAATACAGGTGGAGGGTTATTTTAAAAGCATGGGCGCCTTACTAGTTATATGTGAGTGTTTTGGTTTTTTTGAGTTTCTTTCTTTCTTTTTCTTTTTCTTTTTTTCCTTTTTTCTTTTTTTGAGACAGGATCTCACTTTGTAACTCTGGCTAGCCCAAAAGTATATGTAGACTAGGCTGGCCTAGAACTCGCAGAGATCCCGTGCCTTTGCTTCTTGAGTGCTGAGATTAAAGGCAGGCAGCATGCCCAGTTAGGTGATGTTTTTAGATACAGCCTCTCTGTACTTATTCACATACTTCATTACTATAAAATCCCTTGACGATAATGAGGACCTATTTTCATGACTTCGGTTAGCTTTCTGGAAATGTAGCTTCCCTTCAAGCTATCTTTCCTTTTACCTTCAAGAACTTTGGAAAGGACAGAGGTTGGCTATGTTTGTGTACTCCTGAAGCGGTGACAAAGGGGACTTTTTATAATCCACAGAGGTCATCTTGTCGGCTGTTGCCGTTTTGTGTTTTGGTTACCTTGCCGTATGTGTCCCCTAGGCTGATCTGAAACTGGTAGTGATGCTCTTGCTTGGGTTTCTCCAGTGCTGGCATTATGGGCAAGCATCATCATGCCCTGCTAGCTGAAGTCACAATGAGTGAGTTCTTTACAAGTGGGTACACGTGAGCTTCCTGCTGAAGAGGCAGCCTCGTATTCCAAACTCCTGGATTCTTTGTGAAACGTCCATGTTACAAGTCAGGTGAAGACTTCTGACTAACATTTCAGCTTGCCTGTGATGAATGGCACTGTATGTGTTTCCAATACACATTTATCTCACAAGCACTTTTCTTATTGCAGGAGAAATTGAGGAAAGCCATGCAAAGTGCAGTTCTGTAGGGCAGCAGGACTGTAAACTTGAGCCTGGGGTGTTAGTGACTTAGCTGTGTTTTCCAAGCCGGCCTCCTGAGGGCGGAGCCCCTCCCCCCGGGACATGCCACAACATTCGAAACATTCTTTCCTTTTTATACTTTTAGAATGGGGTGCAAAGTGAACACCGTTAAAGCCTGTTTAGCATTTATAGACATAGTTTTAGGTTTTATCTTTTAATGAGAATTTTAATTGGTTTATTGCAGGATTCATGCAAGTGCCTAGAATGCGGATATATGAGGGGACCTGATAAACAGAATGAGCCATTTAGTGGCAGGCACCTCTCAAGACAGCCGGGCAGCTCACTTCCTGTTGGTCCAACACATGAAGGCTGCTCACTTTGGATTGCCTTCTTTTAAATTTAAGCCAGGGTTTCCTGTAGCTCAGAATCCTCTCCAGTTCCCTATTGAGGATGACCTCAAACTTCTGATCCTCCTGTCCAACTGCCTGAGGTCTGTACTGGGGCTGGAACCGCAGGCTTTGTACATGATAAACAAGTACTATGCCAGCCCAGTTGCATCTCTACCCCCTAGCTAATCTGTAGTCACAGGTTCTTTCTCAGGCCTCAGTAGGAAAATGTCAGATTCCTCAGTGGTGCTATCAGAGCATCCTACAGTCACAGTTCTGGCTTCATTGTCCCTCCCACATTTTCTTCCCTGACTTCTCTTCATCTTCCTTTGTGCCCTTGCTTCTCTTGGGCTGACGACTTTGCAGACACAGTAGTAGCATATTGGGAGTGGTGTCCCGAAACCTTTTCTGGTTTTCTCTGTTACCCATAAAGTCCAGCAGCCTCCTGCCTTTTGAGTGACGGAAACAGAGCTGAGGGTGGGGGGTGAGGGGAGGAGCAAAGACTGTGGGGATCCTAGGGAGAAGTAAAGAGAAGGGATGCTGGTTTAGGCTAGGAAAGTCTGGAAAAAACATGAGAGAATCCTGCCTAGGAACAGTCACAGGGTCTACAGTAGCATTGGATGACAGGACCTACCTACCTTATGTTCAGATTGGATTTTATTACTGATTTTTAAAAAAAAAATATAAACAAGGGGCTGGCAAGATGGATCAGTGGGTAAAAGCACTTGCCATCCAACCTTAGAACCTGAGTTTCATCCCTTGAACTCACATGTTGGAAGGAAAGATTTTACTACCCCAAGTTGTCCTCTGACCTCGTGTATACATTTTAGCGTGTGTAAACACAGACACATGCACATAATGGAATATATTTTTAAAAAATTTGAGATGATGATGGGGGAGAAGATCTGGGAAGATGGATCAGGAGATAAAGTGATTGCTTGGCCTGACCTGAGTTCAGTTCTCAGAACCCGCATAAAAAGACCAAGTATAGTGGTATCTGCCTATAACTCTATCAGGGAACGCAGGCTCAATTTCTGGTGCTCTCTCACAGCTAGCTAGTCTAATCAGTGAGATTCCAGGCCAGTGAGAGACAATGCCTCAAGATGGTTGGTACATGAAGAATAATAGCCAAGGCTAAACACATATGCACATGCATACACACACACACACACACACACACACACACACACTGCAGAGATATAGGTTGTGAAACATAAGAAAATGAAGTACTAGGAATGAGAAGAAGAATCATAATTATGTTTGATTTTGCCAAAGCAACTTTTCTTTATCTCCATAAATTAAGTTAGGTTAATAACAGTTTCTGCACATTTCAGTTAGTAGACCTGGGGATGGGTGGAATAGAAATTTAAAAGAACAAAAACAACAACAACAACAGCAGCAACAACAAAAACCCTCTATATTTTGGAGTGGAGACAGATGGGTACTAAAAAGAGAGCAGGGTGCTGTCTGCAGAGGTGTGTGTTTGTGGACAGTTGTGTAGCTGGGAAGGGTGGTCTGTGTATGGGTGGGCTATGCCTGTTAAGGATGTATGTCCATGCACGGTATGTGGCTGGAAAGGTCAGCTGTGGAGGTAACGTGTCCATCTCACCGCAGGCCACACCTGGCAGTGATCACGTGGTGATAGCCTTCAGGTGAGCACAGATAAATCGCTACTGTCCCACCCTTTGAGCATCTCCACAGGCAGTGAGCTGTGTCAATGTCTGTGGTGTCACCCAAGAGAGCCCTGCCCTGGTGTGTATCCCTCCCGTCCTGGAGTGCAGAAAAGCTATAAAAACAGGAATGCTCTTGATCTGTAGGAGCCCAGCTGCCAGGAGGGAGTGTGTCCTCCAGGAAGGACTTCTGGTCCATTGTTCCCTTCAGTGCATCCTGTAATGTCCACATGAAAGCTTTGTGGGGTCATCTGTGCAGGACAGCCGTTATGATTTCTGCTAATGTGTCACCGAGGAAAGACATAAGGATCTTACTGACCTGAGCCCAAATACTCCCCATGCTCCCCTAGTCCCCTACTGTCCAGGTCCGATGGGAATCCCTTGTCTGTTTATGATGGCGGCAGCAGCATGGGAGCCACAGCACATACTTTTGTGTGTGTGCATTGAGACCCTTAGTCCTGGCCTTGCACTGTAAAACCACTACAGAACCACCATAGCATGCCTCTGTTCACATTTAATGTGAATTCTGAAGAATCTCCCTAACTTGAGACATATTTATGGATAACTTTACAGAAAGAACTGTTGGAAAGTCAGGGAATCTAATCTCCACTTTTTTTTTTTTTTTGTAACTGAAGTGAAGATGGGGTTTCCATGTGAATGATATTCAGAAACCTATTCTGGGTTTCTACCCATAAATATCTTATTCTGTCACAGTTTTAAAACTACCACAACGTTGTGATAAAAATAATAGTGTTAATTATGACTAATAATAGCTAGCATTTATTAAGTGCTTTCTCTTGCAAGAATTTGCATGCATTTTCTCATTTAGTTCTCACAGTGTGCCTGGAGATGGGTCCTTCTTCTGATAGAGATTTCAGCTTCAGAATACACTTCAGAATACAGAAGTCTATCAGCCAATACCCCACAGCTAATGTGTATCAGAACTAGAAAAGCCAAAACAGTGAACACTTCCCTGTCCTATGAGTGATGCTGAGTTTCTAATCTCCCCACAACACATTTATAGTTACCAACTACCTAACCAGATGGCAGAGTCAGTGACATGAAGCTTCTCTAAGTACTACCAGGGTTCCACCATCGCCCAGTGTTGCCCCTAGTGATGTCTCCATGCCAACCCCGCCCTTTCCTCTTAGAAGATTTAAATAGCATGATATTAAAAGATGCTAAATGATATGGAATCCTTTGGGCGCCTCATAATCGGATGATCCCCCCTCTGCACATCCCGTTAGGCTTTTGATGGGAAGATGTTTCCTGTGAAATGAGGTTTATTTCTCATCAGAACAACCAGTGTTCTCATAAGTGCCTCATCTCTAAACCATAGGAATGGATTTTTTTAAGGAATAAGAGATTCTTGAGTTATTAAAGTAGAAAATCTAAAGTCATTTTCCCTGGTTTGACTAATGTAAAAACAGCAAGATTAAATTGTATGTTGTTTTCATTTTTTTCCTTGGTTAAAATATCCTATATAAAAATTCAGTTTGTGTTCAAAAACCATTCTCGAAAATTCCTTTCCCCTTTAGCCACATTGTATGTGTGTGTATGTGTATACATATGTGTGTAAAACACACAAGTATATTTGTAAAAGTTTAAAGAGCTTGAGATATTTAAATTATTGAGGAAGTTCTAATATGTGTGTTTGTAAAGAATTTAGACATCTAGTATTCAAAGAAGTTGTGGGAAAACTACCTTTATTCATTATTAGTGTTAGTATGTGTCCATGTGTAACATACATAAATAAGCACATAGAGGCGAGAAGACAGTCTTAGGAAAAAACATACTCGCTCTTGATTATGTGTGTTAGGGGGATTTTTGTGAAAGAAGGGGTGCCTTTCGCCCTTAACTCACAGCTTAGTATAGCCTGCATTGTACTGAATGAAACTTTATCCGTAATGTTCCTACCCGGTGTGACCTCTGACCCTCCATCTGGGGAAGAACAGTTGTTTGGCCTGATCCCAGCAAATGCTTGGACTTGCATTCTCTGTTCAGCTTGGATTGACTTGCAGGGGTCAGGTCAACTTCAGGAATCAACATCCGTGCTGTTTATAGAAAAGAAATTAGGGCACACTGGAGCATACCACAGTACCAATAATCAGAAGGCTGAGGCAGAGGGATCACCAGTATGAGACAAATCTGAACTATAGTGTTAAGTCCTGCTTGGAAAATAAAGAAAAAGAGTGTGTGTGATACTGTGCTGATCCTACCCTTGGCCATGGGTATAAGGCAAATGATGTGAATGGGGGGAGGCTAGAAGCCCAACTTTCACCTAATAGTGAGCCCCTGGAGGAGAAAGGAAGGGAACATACCAGGTGAGCGAGTTGCTGATGAGAGTTAGTAACACTTCTCTCTAGTCAAGTCCCCAGAGGGAAGGGACTGGGGATGTGGTCAGTTGGCAGATCACTTGCCTAGCATAAAGAAGGTTGGAGCCCCAGCAGCATATGAACCCCAAGTGGTGGGACACACTAGTAACCTCAAGATTGGGAAACAGAGGCTAGAGTAGAGGATGAAGAGCTCAAATAAATCCTCAGCTCCCATAGTGAGTCTGAGGTCAGCCTGTGCTACGTGAGAGGCTGTCCCTTAAAAAGAAGGAGGAGGGAGGGAGGAAGGAAGGAAGGAAGGAAGGAAGGAAGGAAGGAAGGAAGGAAGGAAGGAAGGAGAGGAAAGGGGAAAAGAACAGACCTCAGTCTGGCCTGCTTACTCAAGTTCAGGTAGATCCCTGAAGGCACCTGCCTTAGCAGACTAGGTTCAATCTGGGGGCACAGGGCTCCTGAGTGCTGGGTGCTGGTCTTCAGATGGAGTCACAGTTGAGTCCAGTATTGATGTTTCAATACTGGAGTGTTGATCCTTGTTACTGATGGTGGGAAGAAAGCCAGGTCAGGTGTATGAAAGATCCTAAGCAGAACCAGACAGGCAGGCAAAATGTCACCTTATTCCTGTCAAGCCTCCATAAGCAGTGACACCGCAGACCTCCAGTCTGGTTTCAAACCCCAACTGCAGAGCTGTGGGTTACAAGGTACTGACACTGGTCGGTACACCACAGCTTCACTTACAGTCTTGGCACAGACTGGCAAAGTTCTCACTCTTCCTCTCCCAGAGCCACCTTTCCCCTCCTCCAGTACCTGTATGCTTGTTCCATGAAATTATGTGTGGCTGACTACTGCATTATACACATTGAATGGGCCTATGAAAGATATCTCCCTCTTGGTGTCCTGGTACAAAGTGGCCGCCTGCCCTCCCAGCCCCACATGGGTCTCGGGACAGGGTCTCATGGGTCTCCACTTTCTAGAGGCCAGGCTGCTCCCGTGTTTTGTTTCTTAGCACCTAAGGTCTTGACTCCCACCTGCCTCACCTGCCTCACCCCTTGCTGTTCTTGACCTCCATCACATTCCTGGAGCTCAGCCTCCTTCAGAATCTGGCCAGGGGAGCCTCTGCATCTGGCCTTCCTGAGCTGTGCAGCTAGAGCAGTCTTCACAAAGAATGTGAGGAGGCTTGGGGAGTGTTTTCTGTTTAAATATCCTTTAGTTTAGGTTTGGGTTTTTCAGAGAGGGTCTAATGTGGTCTCACCTGGCCTTAAGTCTGTTATGTAGCTGAGGATGACCTTGCAATCTTCCATCCTTCTGTTTCCATGTCTCAAGTGCTTGAAGTGCAAGCCTGATAGAAGCACAGTGTAAGCCTAGCGTGAGCCTTGTCTGCCACACTCTGCTTATGCAGCGTTGAGGCTTTTGCATGTGATGCATACATTCTCTACTACCTGAGCTACATTCTAGCCCTTAAGTATTATTTTTTTATTTTCTAAAAATGAAAATATGTATTATTTTTAAGCAATAATATATAGGTAAAATCTAAGTTACTTATATATAACATAATGTTTATATCTATCTATCTATCTATCTATCTATCTATCTATCTATCTATCTAAAGAGAACTATAATGGTTATCAAGTAGACCTATCATAATGAAATGGATCTAAAAATCTTTGCTAGTACAAAATTTGAAAAAAAAATTAGGGTTAATTATTTAAAGACTGCAGTATTTCAGTAGTATATTTTCTCACTTTCAGCTAAATATAATTTTTAGTCTTGCTTTTTCAGTTGTAATGTCCATTACAAACCTTGGTTGTCTTTAAATTTCTTAATAAACATAACTAGAATTTATATATAGTACATGTATTAAGACAATAAAATATTCTTGACCTATTTCAGAGTACAGATGATTCTGATATATCTGTGATATCCCAGAACAAGAAATGCTTTGACAATGATATTGTTTGTTCTAAAAGTGTTTTGATATCAATCAGAGACACTGAGATCTACCTCAACGATGCTCCTTACAAGCAGGTTAGTGAGCTCTGTAAACTTCTGTAGAGACGTATGAGTGCTTTACAGATTTGTTTTCGATTGGATTAAAGTGCTTTCTCCTGCTCCAGGTGGCACGCTAGGACAATCTAGGTCATTGCAGGGATGGTTTTTCCCCCCGTATCCAGATTATCAATATAAGATACTAAATATAAAGAGATCATCTGATAGGTTCGTCACGCAAGTGTGAAAGAGCTCAGGCTCTGCGAGTTCACACCTGACAGTTCTGATGACTTCGGTATCAGCTGCGTTAGTTGAGAAAACAACAAAATCAAGCCTTCCCCACACTGTGAGCATATCACCCACTCAGCTGATCTCCCAGATCCCCAGGCCACCCTTCCTGAAATTCGCTTGTGATGCAGAGGTTGGCCGTGTGGTCTTGCAGTTGTTTTGAAGATGATCTCATTGGCAGAATCAAGTCGCACCTTCCCTTTGCTATGATGATGCATGTATAATCAGTTTGCTTGATTGTGGCTGTCTGAAACCACCTTCCCTTGAGTCATTAGAAATTTTATTGGAGTTCTTTAGTGTGATTATAAAAATTAATGAGCTTGTAATTAGGTATAAGAGCAACAAATACAAAGTTTGCCAAATTAACATTTGTTCTAGTTCTGAAGTTGCACATATCTACGTGGGAGGCTGTACGGTAAACCGCAGGACCCTGGGATCTGAGCCTGGCCGGTGTCTACATCAAGAAAGACTTAAGCAGGGTGGTGGTGACACATGCCTTTAATATCAGCACTTGGAGGCTGAGGTGCTTGGATCTCTGTGCTCAAGGCCAGCCTGGTCTACATAGACAGTCAGGGCTACATAAAGAAATCATGTCCAAAAAAACCAAACCAAACAATGACAAAGGACTATTTGAAAACAAATTGAGATCTTAACACTTTCATCTAAAAGTGATCTTGGTCATTGTTAAAAATCAATCAATAGATATGTTTAGCTTCTTATTTTATTTAAAACGTTTTATCAGATTTATATATTTGTGTGGGAGTGTGTGTGATGTCACACAGAATGGATGTTGAGCTCAAATGGCAATCTGAGACAACTGAGAGAAATCAGTTCTTTTCTTCTACGGTGAAGGTCCCAAGGATGGAGAGAACTCAGGTGATCAGGCTTGGCCTTGGCAGCAAGTGCCTTTTCTGGCTAAGCCATCTCACAGGCTCCAGCCTTCCATTTACTAAAATTGATATTGACTTAGTCCACAAAGTCTACCTTTAAAACCCTCTCTAATCATGTGTTAGGGTTCTGGGTTGTGGATATTCTAAGTACAACTTAGCTGCCTTTGGCTTTAATTACCAGATGCATCTTCCAGGCACTTAGACTCTCCCTGGAAAGAAAGAGTTCAGATAGCTTCCCAGCTTTGCTTGCATGTGCAAAAAGTTTTCTCGCACCATCTGTTTCTTAACTTGGGTGTAATTTCCACCATAGCAGGCTCCTCACCAGAGCCTCAGTGTGTGGGTTCCTGGCTGTCCTTTTGTCTGACTGAGTTTGTAGAAACCTTTGTACACTGCTGAGAATGAAGAGTAAGCTTCCCAACCCTACTGCAACCATTCAGTTTGTCTCAGCTGATGGTGACTGATCCATTTCACCTTTATTCTTCAGTTTTTCTGCCTAAAAATGTATTTTCTCCATGTATTTGTGGAAGCAACTAGATATGGCTCTGTCTTCTGGTGTTCTTGCACTCCAAAATGTCGGCAACCCACCTTCAGACTTTAACCACCTTGTTTTCTTGATATAGACAGAAGAGAAAGAGAAAGGGAAGAAAATACACCTCTCTTTAGCTCTTCCAGATTTGAGTGGCAGGGAGAACACACCTGGGCAGGTGGAGGTTCCCTTGGCCACACTGAAGCACAGACTTCAGAGGATTCACACCCTGGGCCCTTGGGCTGTCCCCAGAACTGTTCTTCTCATCTCAGACATACCCAGCTCAGGATGACCCTCTACCCATGGGTGTTTAGTTTTTTTGGTCCTTTATATTGTACATGTGCCATAGGAGGCTATATAGGTGTGTGGATTATGCCTTAAAGGCTGCCTAGAAAGTAGTACACAGAGCATACTTAGTCTCCTGTCTCCTGTTACTAAGCTAGTGATAACTCACGAAGAATGGATTTCACAGTGTAACTTGCTTGTGCTGTCGTATATGACAGAGACTTTAGGTAACTCACCTTGTACAATATGGTGAGCCTCGGCTCTGGGGCTCTTGGCTCTGTGTAAACCACGAGGCGTGTGGACGAGAAGTAATGTTTCCATCTTTCCATGGCAGCATTTGATTTATTTTTGTTCTTTTAAATTCAAATACTTAAGTATTCGTATGAGAGTTTGTACACATGTGAATGCAGGTGCTCCAGGGCTCAGAAAGTGGGTGGGATCCCCAGGAACTGTACCTACAGATGGTTGTTAGCCACTCAATGTGGGTGTTAGGAACTGAGCTTAAGGAGTATGTGCTCTTAACTGCTGAGCCATCTCCAGCCACTACTTTTTGTTTGTTTGTTTGTTTGTTTGTTTTTTAAACAGACATTCTCACTTCTCTGGGATCACCAAGTAAATCAGATTGCTGACCAGTATACTCCAGATTCACCGATCTCTGCCTCCCTAGCTCTGAACTTTTAATTTATTTGACTTCTGAGATCCTTATGCTTATATGGCTCCTTAATGAGCTAGTGTTCTCATCTGTTTTAGTCAGGGTTTTTATTCCTGCACAAACATCATGACCAAGAAGCAACATCACCAGAGGAAGTCAGGACTGGAACTCAAGCAGGTCAGGAAGCAGGAGCTGATGCAGAGGCCATGGAGAGATGTTTCTTGCTGGCTTGCTTCCTCTGGCTTGCTCAGCCTGCTCTCTTATAGAACCCAAGACTTCCAGCCCAGGGATGGCACCACCCACAAGGGGCCCTACCCCCTTGATCACTAATTGAGAAAATGCCCCACAGCTGGATCTCATGGAGGCACTTCCCCAACTGAAGCTCCCTTCTCTGTGATAACTGCAGCCTGTGTCAAGTTGACACACAAAACTAGCCAGTACACCATCCCACTGTATTTCATGGCATATAATACATTTGCCCTTTTTGATGGGTGGCTTTATAGGTTTGTCATGCAAAACTATACCTCAAAAGTCAATTTCATTTTATGTTCAGCTAAAACCCAAATCGTGTTTCTGTACAAAGATGTTGCCACTAGTCCCTAAAGATAACACTCTTGCTGCGAAGTATCCTTGGCCCCTTTCGGAGATAGGTTTTCATTTGTTTCTTATTTATGTGTTATTTCTCCTTGTTTTTTGTTTGTTTGTTTGTTTTTGCATGTATCTTGTACCTCATTTAAATAGGGTTTGCTGTTGTTGTTATCCAATATTATTGGTGAACTTTCTTTTTCCTGAGATAGTGCCACATGTAGCCCAGGCTAGTCTTGAACTCAGTGTATAGTGGAGGCAGTCCTTGAATTCCTGATTTAGCGTGTACCTCATTAAAGTTCAGATTACAGGAGAGTACACCACAGTGTCTGTCTTATGGTCAAAATGGTGTGTGTGTCCTGAGGACCTGCTGTTCCCAGGAACACTGGTGCATGACACTTGTGGTCTGCAGTGACCCGTTCTAGCTCCACATCCTGCCTCCTGTGCTTGCCTCCCTAGAAGCCCCACACAGGTGTCTGTGCTTCCTTCAGCAGAGACCCTGTGTCAGCACCCAGAGTCTGGGGACCGGAATCAGAATCCAGCTCTGTTGTAAATCCTACATCTTCCCAAATCTGCACAGCCTCCCTGGGCCCAGTATGAGTGCCAGGGATATGAAACTAATCTGTCAAGAGTGGCTCACAAACCTCTGTGGGAGAAAAGAGACCAAAAAAGGCTTTACCAAGAAGCTCCTTGTGAGCTTGTTCTGAGCCCACCCTATTCCTGAAATGGCAGAGGCCATGGTGGGAATAGTGCATCCATAGACATGTCTCACTGAGTACTCCAGCAAGCTGACCCCTCAGCTATCTGTTGTTCACAGACCTAGCATCTGCACCCAAGCCTTCATTTTCAAAATTAGTGGTAACCCTAGTGTAGGAACAGCCAGTAGCCTGGAGCTCTGGGGGTGATGATAACCCTTTGTTCATTTTGTAAATAACCCCAGACTCATTTTGTAGGGGTGGTATTGTGTGTGTGTGTTTGTGTGTGTGTGTAGTTGTGTGTGTGTAGGTGTGTGGTGTGTGTGTAGATGTATGTATATGTGGGTGGGTGTGTATATAGGTGTGTGTATATATGTGTGTGGTCTGTGTGTATAGGTGTATCTATATATAGGTGTATATAGGTGTGTGTATATATATATATATAGGTGTATCTATATATAGGTGTGTTTAGGTGTCTATGTCTGTAATGTGTGTATAGGTGTGTGTGGTGTGTATGTGTGTGTGTTTGGTGTGTGTGGTGTGTATGTGTGTCTGTAGGTGTGTGTGTATGGTGTGTGTGGTGTGTATGTGTGTGTGTTTGGTGTGTGGTGTGTATGTGTATGTATGTCTGTAGGTGTGTGTGTATGTGTGTGTGTGTGGTGTGTAGGTGTTTATGTGTGTGTGGGGGGTGTGTGTAGGTGTTGTGTATATGTGTGTACATGTGGTAGCCAGAAGTTAACCTTGGATGTTGTTCGGCAGCAGCTGTCTGCCCTGATTTCTGAGACAGGATTTCTCATTGGCCTGCTGCTTACCGTGTCAGTAAGCCTAGGGATCCACGCCTCTCCATCTCTCTCGGACTGGGACTGGGATGGTCTTTCTGCCTCTGACCATGCTGGGCAGCATTGCGTTCACCCAGTGACCTACCTCTGACTCCCCCGTCTCGTGGTGCAGTTCTCAGGATTAACTGAATGAACAATTCTCATGTGGTCATGGTTTGTAACTGAGATCCATGCTACCATAGCTCTCTGAGTGTACTCGTGAGATTCTGTCTACTTTGATCATCATGTCCACTTAACCGTCTCACTTTTGGTTGCATAGATGCTTTCCTCAGCTCTGTCAAATTTAAGATATTAGCTCAAGATCCTGAAATCATAACACCATTTTCCATGAGCTTGGTATTGTGCCTTTTGTTAGGCAGGATTGTTGCTACTCACATTTGAACAAGAGTCTTTGGTTGTCAAAGCTTAGAAGAAGAAAACCAAAAAGAAACAGGTATCCCTAAGCCTAGAGGTGAGGTGTAGTAGCAGAGGACTTGCTTAGCAAGCACAAGGCCTGGGTTCTACCTCCCGCTCTATAGGAGAATGGACGCAGGGGAATTACTCTGATCTAAACTAGTCTCTAAGAGAGGGAGTAAAGAAAGATAGAGTGTGGAGAGAGAAAGAGAGACAGGAGGGAAATTTTCTAATTAGAGGCTTGCCCTTTCTTATGTTTGAGTTCATTCTGTCCCACTTTGATTTGCAGAAGGCAACACCTGAAAGCCAAGAGGGGCTGTGAGTAGTCGGTAGGATTTGTCTGCCTAGTATTCTGGTCTCTTTATATGTTCTACCATGATGTGGCAGCATGGTCCTCAGTACAGTACCTATCCTTCAGACAGGTAGCTGAAATTGGGGGTGGGGGACCACAGAGTAGAGCGTACCTGCGTGAAACCTGGCTTTGACCATGTTGATTCTAGGCTGTCTGTAGGCTGTCTGTCTAGCCAGTAGGATTCGCAGCTCAGAGCTTGGGTTGTTCCTGGTACCATACTCAGGGACTGGAGTCTCAGCTTAGAACTCCCTACAGCCAGTGGGAGTCTTCTCAGAACCAGGATTACTACTGTTGCTCTGCTCTCTCTGGGCAGGGCTCTTCAGATGCTATGTAGGGTATCTATCTATGGCTACTCCTAGCTCAGGGCATCCTGATTTTAAGCCTTCCATCTACAGGGAAACAGGCACCTGCTCCTTAACATTCAGCCAACCCTGCCAGCAAATCCAACTGCTGGGCTGCCCTCAGTATTTACCTTCAGAAGGAATTACTATCTTTGACAAATTTGTAATCCTATGAAGAAGGAGCAAGGGTATTTATGGTTCTGATGGTTCCTTTAAAGTAAAATAACAACCAGTGAAAATATTTAGCCAGAAATGGAGGAATTTTAACTTTCAAATGATAAGGACAGTATCCATCGTGGAAAATTTAAAATACAGAAAAGTATATAGAGAAACAGAAAAATTGTACCATGTTCCACTGGCAGCTGGGGCCTGGCCTTCTGGTGCTTCTGTCCTGTAACATATCTATTAGCAATTCCAAGCACACTCTTCTGGACTTTAATTAGTTTGTGCTGAGGTTGGTACCCAGATGGAGCTGTTGGAACACTAAAAAACTATCATTTACAGAGTTACAAATTGTATGTTGACTAATTACCAAACAAATAGGTAGAAACGTAGAGTCCTAATCAGCACACTTGTGATATTTGTTTCCTTCCCTTTTTGGTTTTATTTTATCTTATGTAGCCAAAGCTGGTCTTGAACTGGCTGTGGATGACCCAGAACTTCTGACCCTCCTGTCCTTCTCCACCTTCCAGGTGCTGGGATTACAGATGCACACTACTAAATCCAGCGTATTCAGTGTTGGGGATGCAACCCAGGGCTTCACATGAGCAAGTCAGGCTCTCTGCCAACCAACCCACATCCCAGCCCCGTGCTCTTAGCCTTTCCCGTTATAATCTGAGTATATGTGGCTCCTTAATACTTGGGAAGTAAAGTGCTGTTGAATTTGACTAAAAATCATGCATTTGATTGGCATGGAGACTTATCTCACAATCTTTAATCTAGACACCAGCTTCTAGAAGACTGTCCCAGTCATTATGCTAGCTCACCCAGGTCTATAGTGCAGTTTGTGTTTTTCATTACTATACAATCAACAACTCACATCCTGTAGTAGGAATGAAGGTTTTCCCCAGAAACAGCAGAGGATTCAAGTCAATATATGTTTAAAAAATAATTGAAGTTTATTCCTAGAGATCTGAATTTGCTATTTACTGAGTGTATTAGTCAGACTTCCCAAAAGGAAAAGAACCGATAGAATGAACACACACACACACACACACACACACACACACACATACACACACACACACACACACACAGACAGACAGACAGACACACACACAGAGACACATACTGACACACTCACATGCACAGAATCACAAAAATACACACACACAGACACAGACACACATGCATATACACATACACACACACACAGAGGCGCACTCACACGTACAGAGACACACACACAGACATACACACACACTGGGATTCATTAGATTGGCATACAGGATGTGGCCCAACTTGTTCAACAATGGTATTCTCACACTGGAGAGGTTGAACATCCGGTAGTTGTTGTTCAGGCCACTGGGCTGGATCTCTGAGCAGTCCCAGCCTAGCACTAGAGGAGGCCTTGAGGAATCCTGGAGAGCTGCTGATCTTCAGTCTACATAGGAATGCCAAAGAAGTTGATTCTAGTATCAGTCAGTGAAGGAATGCCACAGTAACAAGACGGATGAACCTGTCAGCCAGAGTGAGGGCAAGCAGGTGGCAAAAAGCAGCTTCCTTTTATCTGGGCTGCCACCAAAAGGTGGCGAAGAAATATGCCATCCACATTTAGGGTGGGCCTTTGTACTTCAAATAACCTGCTCAGGAAAATCCCACACAGGCATTCCCAGCAGCTGGCGTTTTAGTTGATTCTAGATTCAGTCAAGTTGACAACTAAGATTAGCTGTCAAGGCCTGTGAAAGGCTGGACTCACAATGAGAACGTCAAGATTGGCCGTCACATTAAGTGTACATCTGGTTTGAGCAAGAAAGAAGGGCAAAAGCCATGGCTGTGTCTGTAGTTAATTAAGTACAAACCTATGGACCTTTTACTGTGGGAGTTTTGATGTGTGGGAAACTCATACTCAGATGCTGGAGCTTGTGTGGGGAGGTTTGGTTAGTTGGAGTGGGCAGGTAGTCTGTTTGGGATGCAAGAGAGAAAGACTATCTAGTCCTGATCTGAAATTTGAACTAATGAGACAGAAACCAGTAGGCTACAGGCTTAATTTCATGTCTGGTCCAATCAGTCCATCAGAACAAATCATTAAAGCATTAAGACCATCTGGAGAACTCAGGAGACACATGAGTGTCGAAAATCAAGTAGGATATTTCCTAAGAGTGGGTGACATTTGGTCTCCTTCGAGAGCTGTTGCAGATTGTAAGTTCCTGGGGAGAGAGATGAGTCTAGAAAGCTTGCCAGAATATAGGGACCTGAGTGAATGGCACACAAGTGCAATTCCAGAGCTGGAGAGACAGACACATCGAGCTCATGGGCTAGCCAGTGAGCGTAGCTTGATAGATGAGTCCCAGACCAATGAGTGACGTGACCCAAAACAAGGTAGAGCCAGAGGAACAGTAATACCCAAGACTGCGCTTTCACTTCTACATGCACACACATGTGCCACATGAACCTGTATTCACATATAGCCCTCATACACATGAACACACGAAGGATGTTAAGCATGCATGTGTATGCATGCACACCTACACATTGAAAGCCTTTTTTTGTTTTGTTTTGTTTTTTGTTTTGTTTTGTTTTGTTTTTTTCCTGAGGGAGGGTTTCTCTGTGTAGCCCTGGCTGTCCTGGAATTCATTCTGTAGACCAGGCTGGCCTTGAACTCAGAAATCCGCCTGCCTCTGCCTCCCAAGCGCTGGGATTAAAGGCGTGCGCCACCACATCCGGGCTATTGAAAGCTTTTTTTTAAAGTGATCCTTTACGAAACACTATTCATTTTAATGGGAAACTGTAGGATGCTTGGATAGATTTTTACTGTATTGCTTTTAAATTGGGTTAAAAATATGTATGTCCAAAAACCTTTAGCATTATTTTATGTTTAAAACTTTGAAAGTAGTCCAGCCTTTTGAGATGCAGAATGCATTGCTGTTGCTTACAGTGTTCTGCAAGACCAGAACCTCTCATTCACACTGAACCATGGCTCAGTACCACTGATCAACCTTTCTCCTCCCTCTCTCCCTCTTTTCCATGTTCTCTGGGCTCTCATAAACCCCATTTTCAACTTCTATGAAATTAGACTTTGAGTGTTCCGTATGTGAGCCTGCCCAGATGTCCCTGGCTTGTTTTAATTAGAGGCAGTCTAGATCTATCCATGCTGTTTCAATTGATAAGATCTTTGTTAACTGAATGGTATTCCATAGTGCATATGCACCATATTTCCTTTATTCTCTTGTCAGTAGATGAACACAGACTGTTTCCATTTCTGACCTCGCACATACTTTACACTAAGACCAGCATGGGGTTTAAAATATCCTTTCTGTTCCTATCACTTCATCTCCGGTTACATAGCAGCTCCTCTACCCAGTGAGATGGGAAAGTCGGGTGCCCACCAGCATCCAGGTACTCCCAGATCTTCCTCAAAGTAAATAGAAAAAGTACATACTGTTTAGTATCAGCAATACCCAGAGGCTTAGCATCAGTGGCTCCCCATGATATGTCAAGGAGATGGGAGATGAAGATTTCTGGTCTGGCCTTCCTATATTAACTGCATTAGTCATCAGAGCAGAAAGGACACAAAGTTTCTGTCACACACAGGTACTGTGCAGGTCTAAAGTAATTGATAAGAAATGCAGGTATCATTAAAAAAAAAAATCCATGTCAAGAAGAGATTCCAAGCCCAAGGAGAGTACGCTTATTTCATTTATTTTTTGCTTAAGATGCGAGGTGGTGCCAGCCATGTGTTGTATCAGAAACTGCCACTAAAACAAGAACCAGAGCACAGTAGTTCCACTTGTAATCCCAGCATTCTGGAGCTTGAATCAGGAGGATCCTGGGTTCAAGGTCAGCCTGAGCTACATAAAGAGCTGAAAGCCTTTTTTTACTCCAAGAATAGGAAAGATTAAAAACAATTTTTTTTTGTATTTTTGTTTTTGTTTTTTTTAAAGTGATTCTCAAATAATGACACTCTTTAACCAATTTTATACAGTATTAAAGCAGCCTGATTTGAGGTACTCTGTTTAAAGGTGTCATGTCACAAATCTGGGATGAACTTCTGGTGTGCTGTAGAACTCTGCAGAATCCTTATTAGAACTAATTAGCTGACTAAGTATGACTGAGGTCTCACCACACCTGTTAGAGCTGATATTTCCTGGAATGAACATCCCACACCCTAGGCCACTTTCTGTGGAGGACTCCACTCCATTTCACACTGCACCTTGGGAGCCATTCTGTAGTTTCTCCTGTTAGTCCAGTTGGCACATCAGGAAATGAAACGGTTTAGAGTCATAGCATGACTGCCTTTCCATAGCTCAGGTGGCAAGCCCTGGTAGTTTGAGGAATTTCTATCTTGTGTACATGACAGCAGCCTTTCCTGCTCTGTTTGAGCTCGTTATGTACCAGCATAGGTCAAGTACTAAGGACATTTTATGTCTGTTATGGGGGAGGGGGTGTGCACATGTGTGTGTGTGTGTGTGTGTGTGTGTGTGTGTGTGTGTGTGTGAGAGAGAGAGAGAGAGAGAGAGAGAGAGAGAGAGAGAGAGAGAGGGAGAAAGAGAGAGAGAGGGAGAAAGAGACCATGTGAAAGCCAAAGATCATTCCACAACCACATCAAAAAGTCAGGCAGAATGGCACATTCTTCTAGTCCCAGGCTTGCCTACTTAGTGAGTTCCAGGGCATGGAGAAAGCTGAGGTTGGCCTCAGGCATCCACACACACTCACACATCCATACATGTACATTCAGATACATGTGGAGGTTAGGACTAGATAGCATAAGAGTTCAAGAACAGTGTAAACATTGGATTAATTGTATGGAGCCCTTTTGACAGATTAGTCATTAATTATAAATTGTGCTTTCCTTCAGGAAACATTGTTTAGCATATTTATTTGTGAAATGAGGCAGTTCATTGCTCATGTTGATTTCACACTGAGAAACTGTGTTGGTTTATGTTAAGATAGTTAAAGACCGTTCTGATAGTGCAATGCCAGAAGTGAGGGCATTCACCAAATTAAGTGTCAGTAACCCAGGGTTACATTCTAACCAGTACTGGTTCATCAGCCTTGGCTTCCTCCTAGGCAGGGAATCACATTTGCTATATAAAGTCTATTTCCAGTAACCATAAGCAAAAGAGTTCTGAAGCAATATGCAAGTGTAGTAAGTTAGAAGTGCTCACTAGTGAGTACTCTCAAGCACTGATCTGTTTTCAGTGTGTTGTGTATGCTAGGCAAGGGCTCTGTCTGTCAGACTACCATGCTCATTTCTAAGCAGTTAGATAGAAATGGTGGTGGTGGTGGTGTGTGTGTGTGTGTGTGTGTGTATACACATACATGTGTGTGTGTGTGTGTATGTGTGGTGTGTATGTGTGTGGTGTGTATGTGTGTGGTGCGTATAACCACAAACTCATTAATCTCCTTTGGGGCTATCAGTGGTCATTTGAGATGAGTTTTTTTCTTTTCTCAGAGTCTCTGTTTCTGTCATCTCCCCACCAGTGCCTTGAATATGTAAGAAAAAGGGTTTACTACAAAATTTAAAATGTTAAAACCCCTTGGCACAGGAAGGGATGTTCTTGAAGAGTCTCAGACACGCCAGTCCTCAGTGTGTGGGACTGGATTCTCTGTGCTCCCCATTCTGTTTTCTGTATAGAGATCATGTCCAGGGCAGCATCAGATCCTGTCTTTTTCTAGAAGCCTCATTTTTCCATCAGGGAGGTGGAGGACCCAGGAAGCCATGTGATTGGTATAGACCCCACAAGGCAGCCCCTGGGACCTGCCATGCAGGGCCTGCTGCAGCAGAGGTGTCCGAGCCTCTGTTCCCCTTCGCTGCTCAGCAGGGGCAGCTGCCAGGTCTGGCTTCTCATCCCCTTTTCAAGAACAAACTCCATCTGCCAGAGAACATGACTGTTCAGCTAGAAACATGTCAAAACTCACATTTTGCTGAGTGTGTCTTATTTTGGACAAGCAGCTTGCCTCAGAGCCGGAATTGAAAATTGCTTTCGATATGTAAAGGAGAGAGCATTCTGGAAGTAGGGAGGTTATTTATGAAGCTTGGTGGGGGGGATCCTTGCACCATGTTCAGTGAAATGAGACAGATAAAACTTTAATGTTGAAGGCACTTGTATTTTAAGAATATTCTGCAATGGTCCTCACACACACAGCTATCTCCAGGGCAGTCTCTGAGCCCAAGAATAATAATAGTGATGTCAGTTCAAATGCGAGGCATTGAAAACCTGGGAAGTATGGACTGCCCGAATCTGCGATGAGAAGCCAGACTGAAGCACCACTCCAGGAAGCTCCTGAAAGGATGGCCAGGAGTTCTGTGAATATAAATCCAAGCTCAAGAGGATAGGCGGATATGGAGAAAATCCAATTAACACAACTGAAAGTCTCAGGAATGAACTGCCCATCACTAAAGAAATGAGTCTGACAGGGAATGCATCCTTAGAGCAGAACTGATCAAATGCGCCCTCATTGTGGAGGGAGATGCACTTTTCAGATAATGTATTTTGGGAGGTATCATCTGCTTGAGTTCGTTTCTTCTTACAGCAGTTGAAAATTTGGAGCCTTTTCATGGCTGTTAACTGGCAGGGGGATCTTCCTATTCTGGCACTCCTTAAATAGATCTCTTTATGTATATATGTATTAAAAATCGCCTTGAAAATACCAAAGCGGGCAAGGAGTGGGGGGGAAACTACTGTTTGTTTCCTCATAGAACTGACATTTTTTTATTTGAAGAAGAATCCATAAATTTACAATCTCCTTCTTTCTAGGTTTTTCAACATTTCTTGCAAATTGTATGTAAATGAATGCAAATAAGCAGTCCTCACTAGTGCTGCTTAGAAGTGTAAAATGCATAAAATTAAAATGCTGAGAGGAACTTGCATCTAATTAAGGTAGCATGTAAAGAAATGTTTAAATTCAAATTAGATGCTTCAGTGGGAAGAATTACTTGTTTAACTCAAAAAGATGTTTTGTGTGATCTAGGGGAGGCTTGCCCCACCACTCAGAACTCAACACTAGGTACTGAATTCAACTAACTTAAACTTCAAAGCTGGATTTAATCTTAGACTTCAGTCGATCTCAAGACAGACAAATGGCATACGTTTTCACTTATTTGTGGTTCTTGGAATTGATATTGATACATAAAATTATATATATATATATATATATATACACACACACACACACACACATACACACACATACATATATAATATGTATATTATATAAACAGTCTGGGAGGAGAAAGAGAACTAGGTGGAGATGAGGGGGTACCAGAGGGGAGTATAGGGAGATGCTTAACACACAATATATACATGCCCAGAAATTAAAGCATAAATAAGCAGAACGTTTAAAATTTTTTTAAAAAAATCATTCAAGAGGATGATGTCTTGCATGCCTAAAATCCAAGCACTCAGGAGAGGAAAGCAGAAGAAGGATTAAGAGTTAGACTACCAGAGACTCTGTCTTCAACAACAAGAAAAATCAAGAGCAACCATAACAAAAGCCAGAGTCTACAACAGGTGCTTTTATTTGAACACCCACATCCCCAAAGCAGACTGGAAAGATGGGTGACCTCAGCTGAATTAGGAAGACTGCCTGTCTGTGCTCTCCACAGTACCACCTCACTGTCCAGCCCGAGTTCACCTCACTGAGGAGCAACCACATCCTCATCTAACAGAGCAGGGACAGAAGAGATGAATCTGACCTTTTCCTGAACCTTTTACTTCAAGGAGATGGGAGTGGCTGGGGAGATGGCACAACCCATAAAGTACTTGCCTTGAGAGTGTAAGATGCTGACTTCAGTCCCCAGAACCCATGTTCAAAAGCCAGGCATGACAGTGCATGCACATGCAATCCCAGCTCTGGGGAGGTAGATACAAGTAGATTCCTTTGGCTGAATGGCCACCGGGTGTAGCCTAATGGGGGATTCCATATCCAGGTGAGAAGCCCTGTCTCAAAAATCAAAGTGAACAGTGTTGTGTTTTGTAAAAAAGAAAAAGAAGCCAGGAATATGTTTGGTGGAGGTGCAGTATGGTGTTGGGGTAGGGGGTGCCTCTGCGAACCCACGCTGAGGTATCCCTTCCCCCTGAGGTACCAGCTACACAACAGTATAGTATAGAAATAGAGTTTATTTAGGGCATGGGGAAGGGAATTGAGGGAGTAGTGGAGACAGAGAAAGGCAGGGGGAGGATGTTTAGTGTAAAGGAATAGAGGCTGGCCATGAACATGTGGAGAGTGAGAAGGGGAGGGCAGTGGGGACAGAAGGGACAGAGAGGCAAGAGGGGAAGAGAGAAAGAGTAAGAGCAAGAGAATAGGAGAAGAGAGGAGAATGAGGAGAGGGCAAACAACTCCTTTTATAGTAAGTCAAGCACACCAGGTAACTGTGGGGCAGAGCCTAGAAGAAATGCCAACAAACAGCACCTAAGGAATGACCTCTGATCTCCACAGGCATATTCACACATGTGCTGTACAAACTCCTGCACACACATGCTGGCTTACCCACATAGGCATACTCAAAAAGGATGAAAGAACTTTTTGTGTAGAGCCTTAGTTAGCTTTAAATGTCAGTTTGACACAGCATGTAGTCTACCCAAGAAACAAGTCTCAACTGATGGATTACCAAGATCGAACTGGCTGATAGCACACCTGTGGAGAATTGTCTTGATTGTTAATTGATTCAGGAGGGTCCAGCCCACTGTGGGCAGCACCATTCCCTGAACAGCTGGCCCTGGGCTGTGTAATACAGCAAGCTACACATAGATCTTTGCATGAGCCCCCAGGCATTGTTCCTCCATGAGCAAGTTCCTGCCTGAACTCCTGCCCTAACTTCCCTCAGTGATGGACCTATAAGCCGACCAAAGCCTTTCATTAAGTATAATGTTTTTAGTCACAATGTTTGTCATAACAATGGAATGAAACTAAAACACATAGCAGAGAGCAACTGGAACCTTGTTAAACACATTCGCTATGCTGAGATTTCAACTACATTGTTAAATCCATGTTGTTTCTCTCCTAAACACAGCAACCTGCAGGAACCACAAGAAGGTAGACTATGCTAGTTTTCAAAGTAACTGAAGATGCTTGCCATCAACCCCAAAGATATGAGTTCAATCCCCAGAACGCACATGGTAGAGGGAGAGAACCGGCTCCTGCACCTTGTCTTTGGCCTTGCAAGCATGTTCTGGTCACACGTGAGCGCACACACACACACACACACACACACACACACACACACATCAACACACACATACACACACATAAATGCTGGGTTTTTTTTTATGATGGGAAGGGACTGATATTGTAGTACATATTTCTTAAGTTTAAAAAAAGTGTTTATTTTTTGAGAATTTCACATATGAAATAGGACCATATCTATTCCTCTCTTCCTCCCACCCCCAGACTTTCTTCATAGTCTTTCCAGCACACATCCCTTCCCAAGTTTATGTCTTTTGGGGGGGAGATCAGCTACTAAATTCAGTTAGCATTCTGCCAGTGGCCACATCCTCAAAAGAGAAATTCCCCTTTCCTGCTGCTCACTCCATTCTCTTCTTAAGGTAGGATCTCACTGTGTAGACTAGGCTCTTGGCTGGCCTGAAAGTCAGAGATCCTCTTGCCTCTCCCTCTTGTCCGATGGAATTAAAGCATGTACCATCATTGTTTGATTGCATACAGGTCTTGTGTAGGTAACTACGGTGACTGTGAGTTCATAGTACCACAGCCAATTTGTTGTTGTTACTTAGCTGGTAGCTCTTGTGGTAGAAGCTGGTGGGTGAACCAATACCTGGATAGTGACTAGTGCAGAGGAGTACGCAAGCCCCCTTCCTGTGCTTACAAAAGCATGTCCCGCCTAAGCGTGCAGGTTCCTGTGTGCCACAGTGCATGTGTGGAGGTCAGAGAACAACCTCAGTGGTCAGTCTTCACTATCTACCTTGTTTGAGGCAGGTTCTCTTGTGTGCCACTGTATGCACCAGGAAGCCCTGAGAGCTCCCAGGGATTTTCTTATTTTCACCTTGTCACTGACCTACACTCCTGCTCTTGGCCCTACGTGGATTTTAGAGACAACTTAGGTTGTCACACTCATGCTAAGCCCTTTAACCCAGTGACCCATTTCTCCATTCCTCTCTTCCCACTTTCCAATCTTAGAACTTACTGGGACCCTAAAAGAGCTTTTGGTTTATTATTTGGAAAAAGACTCAATTATTTGACATTTGCCATATTTGCAAAATCACAAGAGAAATTAAAAATTATTCCTTAGAATCAACAATGCTAAGTGCATATAATTTTGCCAATGGACTGTAGTTCTGTATCAATATGATGTTCCTCAGAGAACACTATGGTTATGGTTTAAAGTCTGTGATGGCTGGCTTAGGGATAGCAGATTGTTATGTCAGTTCCTACAATAAGCC
Organism: Montemys delectorum; assembly: GCA_019843815.1. NCBI lineage: Eukaryota > Metazoa > Chordata > Mammalia > Rodentia > Muridae > Montemys > Montemys delectorum. The sequence goes on from JADRCD010235101.1 coordinate 38,437, forward strand.
CAGTTGATTTCAGTGTTCATTTTAACCCCTGGTTGTGGGTTTTTCATTTGTTGCACTAAAACCTGACACATGATAGATTCTGACTTCCAATGTAAAGTGAGTTCTTCAACCTTAGGGGAAAACATTGCACACTCCTGCTAGTCAGCCTTCTTTACTATCACAAAACACAGTTCCCTTACATAAAGAAGAGCTTCCGTTGCTTCCTTGTTGTCTGGGTCCCATTCTGTGTTCTGTTGATCCTGTGACTTTGGACTATGGTGAAGTTACAGTTACCATAGTCACCATGGAATTCATGGCAGAACCAAACAAACAAAACAACTATCTGCCTCACTAACTAGGGTCAGAAGAAGAGGAGGAAACATATGGAATCTTTTTTTGGGAGCACACCCCTAGTTACTACATGACTCCCAACTAGGCTACATCTAAAGGCTCTGACTTAGTTTGGGTTTTACTGCTGTGGACACCATGACCAAGGCAAGTCTTATGACGACAACATTTAATTGGGGCTGGCTTACAGGTTCAGTCCATTATTACCAGGGTGGTAGCATAGCAACATCCAGGCAGACTTGTAGCTGGAGAAGCTGAGAATTCTGCATCTTCTTCATCTGAAGGCTGCTAGGAGAAGACTGGCTTCCAGGTAGCTAGGACAAGGGTCTAAAAGCCCACACCCACAGTGACACACTTCCTCCAACAAGACCACATCTTCAAATAGTGCCACTCCCTGGGCCAAGCATATTCAAATCACCACAGGCTCCACTATCCATAAAAGTTCCACATGAAACCAAACCTTTTGGGTATAGAACCTTAGGGGCTACTTACCTGAGCCAAGGCCGGGAACATTTTATACATATGACCCCTTCCTTTTGAGTATAGGTTTATATATGATAGTACATAAATCAAACACGTAGGTAGTACTCATGAAGAGATTTATTTTAAAATGACTCTTTGGTATATGTATAACTATCACTTATAAAAGATAAAAACAATTTGCACACTAAGGACAGGGATGTGTTTGTTGATTTTACATAAAGAATTAAATCTTAACTGATTATTTGCAGGTTCAACATGTGGAACCCCTTTAACATTTTTCAGAGTCGGTATTTATAATTATCAATACTGAGAATGCCATTTCACATAAGCACATAATACAGAATGGCAGAAATATGTTTATTTCAGAAATCCTAAGCCAGAATTTGCTTATGAAATTCATTCATGGCAGGAATGCATACAGCTGGGCTTAAAGTCAGACTTTCTAAGACAACAGAACTGAGACATAGTTAGTCCCTTGTCTTTGCACTGAAGAGTGATACCGGGTCAGTAGTAAATGCCTCTGTTTCACACAGTTAAATGACTTTGTTTCTATAAGAGCAGGAAGCTTTGCATATAGAGATAAAATGCTGCAGTTCAAGTTATTTCAGGCGGTGTTTGCCAGTGTGGTGATGTGGCAGCATGTACAATGTACAGCATGCATGCGTGTCTTCCAGACTGAGGCTGAATTAAAGCAATATGATACAGCATGGGTGACCCCACATCCAACTGTGACCCCCATATAGGACTGGAAACCACTGTTGAAGAAGCCTTGGTCCCAACCACAGCATTGCAGTCAGTGAGAGCATACTGAGCTCTCTCACACCTTGGGTGCTCTGTGGCCCATTCATACATCAGTGGGAAGAAACGGGCCCACTGAGTTACACAAGTTGTACAGGCAATGTCTTCTGTTCTATAAGAAAACAAAGCAGAAATCTTCAACCTGTCATCTCACAATGGTAGATACAAATTTTCTAATTTTCACTCAAACATTCAAATGTTGTCACTGATCCTGATAGTCATTTTTTAAATAGTTCTAGAGTGTCTAAAAGCCAGGCTTTATTTGTTTTAAATCAGTTGTTGTTTTTGCTATAAAAAACCGATAACCCGGGGGAAAGTGGCTTATTGACCTTGCAGCTCAATAATTCTGTGCTTTCCCTGGAGGCCAGCATTGCATTCTGTGTGACAGAAACATGCTTTTCCTTTCTAGGATAGAATTAAAGAAATGTTTACTCGGGGTCAAGATGCACAGAAATTAGTGTTGTTTGATCTGGGGCTATCTAAGAGAAACTTGCTTGCAAGAGAAAGTGTAACTGTCACCACTGCTGACTATACTACACACTACACTGATATACGATAGGTGTACACTGTGTTACTGGCCTCTTAGTGAGACTGTTAGTCTGTGGAGCAGGTTATCATAGCATTGTAAAAATGTTTTGGACCTCATGAGGCATCCTGGAAACCCCAGGTATGCACAGGTCTCAGTTTGAGCATCTTGGGGCTGATGGAGCATCATTGTCTTAGGGTTTCATTGCTGTACAGACACCATGACCAAGACAACAATGTTGTCCTTATAAGGACAACATTTAATTGAAGCTGGCTTACAGTTTCAGAGGTTCAGTCCATTATCATCATGGGGAGAAAACATGGTAGCCTGCAAGCAGATATGCTGGATGAAGGAGAGTTCTACATCTTGATCTGAAGGCAGGCAGAAGGAGACTGGCTTCTGCAGGCATCCAGGAGGAAGGTCTGATTCCATACTGGGTGGAACTTGAACACAGAGACCTCAAAGTCTGCCCACCCATTGACACACTTCCTCCAAAAAGGCCACAACTCCTCCAATAATGCCAACCTC
>JADRCD010235103.1:0-16091 GCA_019843815.1 Montemys delectorum
GGACAGGATCCTTCCTAAGTCTGTCTACAACTAGGAGGAACTGCATATCTACAATCCTCTCTGCAGACCTTTCCCTCAAGCAGAGAGCTTCTCTCCAGGGAGTGCTCTGACCCCTGGTCTCAGGTGGGACCAGCTGGGAGGCACAGGCCACAGAAACTGCAGCTTGCATTCATCCATCTGCACTCAGGAGGGACTGTTTATCCATAGCACTCTGAGCATGGGTCCTGTCAGGGTAGAGCTGATCTCTCAGAAATGCTGACACAGGCTTACAGACCCAGCCAGAGACAGTAATAACATCAAACACTCGGGATTAACAGATGGCTAAAGGCAAACACAAGAATCTTACCAACAGAATCCAAGACTATTTGGCATCATCGGAACCTAGTACTTCTACCACAACAAGTCCTGGATGCCCGAACACAGGGAAAAACAGGATTTGGATCTAAAATCATATCTCACGATGATGATAGAGGAATTTAAGAAGGACATAAATAACTCCCTTAAAGAAATACAGGAGAACACAGGTAAAGAGGTACAAGCCCTTAAAGAGGAAACAGAAAAAGAAGTACAGGAAAGCACAATGAAAGAGGTGAAGGAATTAAACAAAACCATCCAGTACCTAAAAATGGAAGTAGAAACAACTAAGAAATCACAAAGAGAGACAACTCTGGAGATAGAAAACCTAGGAAAGAAGTCAGGAGCCATAGATACAAACTTCACCAACAGAATACAAGAGATAGAAGTGAGAATCTCAGGGCCAGAAGATACCATAGGAAACATTGATGCAACAGTCAAAGAAAACACAAAATGCAAAAAGCTCCTTACCCAAAATATCAAGGAAATACAGGACACAATGAAAAGACCAAACCTAAGGATAATAAGTATAGATGAGAGTGAAGACTTAGAATTTAAAGGGTCAGTAAACATCTTCAAAAAAAATTATAGAAGAAAACTTCCCTAACCTAAAAGAAGAGATTCTCATGAATATATAAGAAGCCTACAGAACTCCAAATAGTTTGGACCAGAAAAGAAATTCCTCCCTCCATATAATAGTCAAAACATCAAATGCACAAAAAAAGAAAGAAAGAAAGAAAGAAAGAAATATTAAAAGCAGTGAGGGAAAAAGGTCAAGTAATGTATAAAGTCAGACCTATCAGAATTACACCAGACTTCTCACCAGAAAATATGAAAACCAGAAGATCCTGGGCTGATGTCATACAGAACCTAAGAAAACACAAATGCCAGCCCAGGCTACTATACCCAGCAAAACTCACAATTACCATAGATGGAGAAACCAAAGCATTCCATAAAAAAATTAAATTTACAGAGTATCCTTTCCACAAATCCAGCCCTTCAAAGGATAATAAATGGAAAACTCCAACACAAGAAGGGAAAATATATCCTAGAAAAAGAAAGAAAGGAACCTTCCAACAAAACTAAGTTAGCCACATGAACAGAATTCCAACTTTAACAACAAAAATAACAGGAGGCAGTAATTACTTTTCCTTAATATCTATTAATATCAATGGACTCAATTCACCAATAAAAAGCCATAGACTATCAGGCTGGGTACATAAACAGAACCCAACATTTTGTTATATTCAGGAAACCTTCCTCAGTGACAAAGACAGACACTACCTACAAATAAAGTCTGGAAAGCAATTTTCCAAGCCAATAGTCCCAAGAAAAAAGCTGGAGCAGCCACTCTAATATTGAATATAAATCGACTTTCAACCTAAAGTGATAAAAAAAAGATAAGGAGGTATGCTTCATATTCATCAAAAGTAAGATTTACAAGGATGAACTCTCAATTCTGAACCTCTGTGCTCCAAATGCAAGGGCATCTACATTGATAAAAGAAACTTTACTAAAGCTCAAAGCACACATAGCACCACACAAAATAATAGTGGGAGACTTTAACACCCCACTCTCTGCAATGGACAGATCATGGAAAGAGAAACTAAACAAGGACACAGTGAGACTAACGGAAGTTGTGAAACATATGGATTTAACAGATATCTATAGAACTTTTTATCCTAAAACAAAAGGATATACCTTCTTCTCAGTACCTCATGGTACCCTCTCCAAAATTGATCATATAATTGGTCACAAATCAGACCTCAGCATATGCAAGAAGATTGAAATTATTCCTTGCATCCTATCAGATCACCATGGACCAAAGCTGTTCTTCAATAACAACATAAACAATAGAAAGCCCTGATACACGTGGAAGCTTCACAACACTCTACTCAACCATAACCTGGTCAAGGAAATAATAAAAAAAGAAATTAAAGACTTTCTAGAGTTTAATGAAAATGAAGCCACAACATACCCAAATTTATGGGACACAATGAAAGCAGTCCTAAAAGAAAAACTCATAGTTCTGAGTGCCTACAAAAAGAAACTGGAGAGAGTATACACCAGCAATTTGCCAGTACTTCTGAAAGTTCTAGAACAAAAAGAAGCGAATTCACCCAAGAGGAGTTGATAGCAGGAAATAATCAAACTCAGGGCTGAAATCAACCAAATAGGAACAAAAAGAACTATCCAAAGAATCAACCAAACCAGGAGCTGGTTCTTTGAGAAAATCAACAAAATAGATAAATCCTTAACCAGACTAACTACAGGGCACAGAGACAGTATCCTAATTAAGATCAGAAAGGGAAATGGAGATGTAGCAACAGACACTGAGGAAATTCAAAAAATTCATCAGATCCTACTACAAAAGCCTATACTCAACAAAACTGGAAAACCTGGATGAAATGGTCAATTTTCTAGACAGATACCAGGTACCAAATTTAAATCAAATCAGGTAAATGATCTAAACAGTCCCATATCTGCTAATGAAATAGAAAGAGTCATTAATAGCCTCCCAACCAAAAAAAGCCCAGGACCAGATGGTTTTAGTGCAGAGTTTTATCAGACCTTCAAAGAAGATCTAATACCAATACTCCTCAATCTATCCCACGAAATATAAACAGAAAGTATTCTACCCAATTCATTCTATGAAGCTACAATTACTCTGATACCTAAACCACACAAACCACCTAACAAAGAAAGAAAACTTCAGACCAATTTCACTATGAATATTGATGCAAAAATACTCAAAAAAATTCTTGCAAACCAAAATCAAGAACACATCAAAACAATCATTCATCATGATCAAGTAGGCTTCTTCCCAGGGATGCAGGGATGTTTCAATATATGGAAATCCATCAATGTAATCCACTACATAAACAAACTCAAAGAAAAAAAATCATATGATCATCTCATTGGATGCTGAGAAACCATTTGACAAAATCCAGCCCACATTCATGATAAAAGTCTTAGAAAGATCGTGAATTCAAGGCCCATACCTAAACATAGTAAAAGCAATATACAGCAAATCAGTAGCCAACATCAAACTAAATGGAGAGAAACTTGAAGCAATCCTACTAAAATTAGGGACTAAGCAAGGCTGCCCACTCTTTCCCTATCTATTCAATATTGTATTTGAAGTCCTAGCCAGAGCATTTAGACAACAAAAAGAGATCAAAGGAATACAATTTGGAAAGGAAGAAGTCAAATTATCACTATTTGCAGATGATACGATAGTATACTTATATGACCCCAAAAATTCCACCAGAGATCTTCTAAATCTGATAAACAACTTCAGCCAAGTCGTTGGATATAAAATTAACTCAATCAAATCAGTGCTCTTCCTCTACACAAAGAATAAACAGGCTGAGAAAGAAATTAGGGAAACAGCACCCTTCACAATAGTCATAAATATAATAAAATACCTTGGCGTGACTCTAACAAATAAAAGATCTGTATGTCAAGATATTCAAGTCTCAGAAGAAGGAATAGAAAGAAGACCTCATTAGATACAAAGAACTTCCATGCTCATGGATTGGCAGGATTAAAATAATAAAAATGACCATCTTGCTGAAAGCAATCTACAGATTCAATGCAATCCCTATCGTAATTCCAGCTCAGTTCTTCACAGACTTACAAAGAGAAATTTGCAAATTCATCTGGAATACAAAAAACTTGGATAGCAAAAACTATTCTCAACAATAAAAGAACTTGCGTCGAATCACCATCTCTGACCTTAAGCTGTACTACAGAGAAATTGTGATAAAAACTGCGTGGTATTAGTACAGTGAGAGGCAAGTGGATCAATGGAATAGAATTGAAGATGCAGTAATGAACCCACACATCTATGGTCACTTGATCTTTGACAAAGGAGCTAAAACCATCCATTGGAAAAAAGACAGCGTTTTTAACAAATGGTGCTGGCTCAACTGGTGGTTAGCATGTAAAAGAATGCAAATCGATCCAGTCCTGTATCTTTGTACAAAGCTCAAGTCCAAGTGGATCAAGGACCTTCGCCTCAAACCAGATACACTGAAACTAATAGAAAAGAAAGAAGGGAAGAGCCTGGAGTACATAGGCACAGGGAAAATTTTCCTGAACAGAACACCAATAGCTCATGCTTTAAGATCAAGAATTGACAAATAGGACCTCATAAAATTATGAAGTTTCTGTAAGGCAAAGGACACTGTCAATAGCACAAAACGGCAACCAACAGATTGGGAAAAGATTTTTTTTTCCTTTTTTTTTTATTAGATATTTTCTTTATTTACATGTAAATTTTCCCTTTCCCAGGTTCCCCTCCAAAAAACAAACAAACAAACAAAAACAACAAGAACAAACCCCTTTTGCCTCCCCCCTCCCCATGCCTGCCACCCCACCCTCTCCCACTTATTGGCCCTGGCAATAGCTATCTCCTGAGAGGCTCTGACAATACCTGACTAATACAGATGTAGAGGCTCACAGCCATTCATTGAACTGAGTACATGATCCCCAATGAAGGAGTTAGAGAAAGGTTCTATGGAGCTGAAGGGTTTGCAGCCCCTTAGGACGAACAACAATTACTAACTAGTACTCTCAGAGCTCCCAGGGACCCAACCACCAATCAAGGACTATACAGGGTGGGACTGAATGTACTGGCAGCATGTGTATAGTAGAGGATTGCAAATTTGATCAACAATAGGAGAAAAGGACCTCGGCCTTGTGAAGGGAAAAGATCTTTACCAATCCTATATCAGATAGTGATCTAATATCCAACACATACAAAGAACTCAAGAAGTTACACTCCAGAGAAACAAATAACCCTGTTAAAAAATGGGGTACAGAGCTAAACAAAGAATTTTCAACTGAGAAATACCAAATGACTGAGAAACACTTAAAGAAACGTTCAACAGCCTTAGTTTATCAGGGAAATGCAAATCAAAACAACACTGAGATTCCATCTCACACCAGTCAGAATGGCTAAGATCAACAACTCAGATAGCAGATGCTGGTGAGATTGTGGAGAAAAGAGAACACTTCTTCATTGCTGGTGGAATTGCAATTATAATCACTCTAAAAAGAAGTTTGGCTTTTCCTTCAGAAATTGGACATAGTTCTACCAGAGGACCAGCTATACCACTCCTGGGCATATACTCAGAAGATGCTGCAACATGTAATAAGGACCCATGCTCCACTATGTTCATAGCAGTGTTATTTATAATAGACAGAAACTGGATACAACCCAAATGTTCCTCAACAGAGGGATTGATACAGAAAATGTGGCACATTTACACATTTCAGTACTAATCAGGTATTAAAAACAGTAAATTTAGTTGGGTACTGTCAGAGCCTCTCAGGAGACAGTTATATCAGGCTTTTGTCAGCCAGCACTTGCTGGCATCCACAATAGTGTCTGGATTTGATGATTGAATATGGGATGGATTCTAAGATAGGAGAATGTCTGGATTGTTCTTCCTTCAGTCTCTGCTCCATACTTTGTCTTCTCAACTCCTTCCATGGTTATTTTGTTCCCTCTTTTAAGAAGTAATGAAATATCCACATTTTGGTCTTCCTTCTTCTTGAGTTTCTTGGGGTTTGTGGATTGTACTTTGTGTATTCCGATCTTCTGGGCTAATATCTACTTATCAGAGAGTGCATACCATAGCTGTCTCCTGAGAGGCTCTGACAGTACCCGACTAATACAGAAGTTGAGACTCACAGTCATCCATTGGACTGAGTACAGAGTCCCCAATGAAGAAGCTAGAGAAAGGACCCAAGGAGCTGAAGGGTTTGCAGCTTCTTAGGATGAACAATAATATGAACTAACTAGTACCCTCAAAGCTCCCAGGGACTAAAGTCTAACCAAAGAGTACACATGGTGGGACTCATGGCTCCAGCAGCATATGTAACAGAGGATGACCAAGTCTGTCATCAATAGGAGGAGAGGCCCTAGGCCCTGTGAAGGTTCTATGCCCCAATATAGGGGAACGGCAGGGCCAGGAAGCAAGAGAGGGTGGTTTGGTGAACAGAGGGAGGGGGAGGGAACCGAGGTTTTTATTGTTGTTGTTATCTTTCTTTCTTTCTTTCTTTCTTTTTTTTTTGGAGGGGAAACTGGGAGAAGAGATATCATATGACATGTATATAAAGAAAATATCTAATAAAAATGGAAAAAACAATGAATTTATGAAATTCTTAGGGAAATGGGTGGATCTGGAGAATATCATCCTTAGTGAGGTAATGTAACCACAAAAGAACACACATGGCATGCACTCACTGATACGTGGATATTAGCTGAGAAGCTCAGAATACCCAAAATACAATCTACAAACCACAAGAAACTCAAGAAGAAGGAAGACCAAAGTGTAGATGCTTCGTTCCTTCTTAGAAGGGGGAACAAAATACCCATGAAAGTTGTTGCAGAGACAAACTATGGAACAGAAGCTGAAAGAAGGACAATCCAGAGACTGCTCCACCTGAGAATCCTTTCCATATTCAATCATCAAGCCCAGACACTATTGTGGATGTCAGCAAGTGCTGGCTGACAAGAGCGTGATATAGCTGTCTCCTGAGAGGCTCTGACAGTACAGAGAGGCCCGACTAATACAGAATTAGAGGCTAACAGTCATGCATTAGACTAAGCATAGGGTCCCCAATGAAGGAGCTAGGGAAAGGACCCAAGGGCTTGCAGCCCCTTAGGACGAACAACAATATGAAGTAACTAGTACCCTCAGAGCTCCTAAGGACTAAACCATCAGCCAAATAGTACACATGGTGGGACTTATGGCACCAGCAGCATATGCATAGCAGAGGGTGGCCTAGTCAGTCAGCAGTGGTAGGAGAGGTCCTTGGTCCTGTGAAGGTTTATGCCTCAGTGTAGAGGAAAGCCAGGGCCAGGAAATGGGAGAGGGTGGGTTGGTGAGCAGTGGAGGGGGAGGAAATAGTGTTAGTTTTTTGTTTTTCTTGTACTTTTTCGGAGAGGTAACCAGGAGAAGAGATATCATTTGAAATGTAAATAAAGAAAATATCTAATTAAAAAAAAAAGAAAGTCGAGGTCAGAATTTTCCATGTGTGTTGTAAGCACTGAACTCTAATATCCATGCTTGTTAAATCATTGAGTTGTCTCTCCTTTCATTATCTGTCCTTCTTATTAGAATTAAAAGCATAGACATTACTGTTACTATATCAAGCTCATTAGAAATCAAAAAAGCATTTGTTGAATTAATGATTGGAAGTGTTAATCTAATGATCTCTTCCTAACATCTCCTTAAATTGAATGTTATTAACAAAGACTCAGGCTCTAATACTGGGTTCTTGGTTCACCAAGACTCTACTATAGCCTCTGTTTATTGACTTTATTTACAATTTTTTTTTTCTTGAGAAGTCATCTATCCTTTTTGATGGCAGGAAAACATTTCTCAGAAGACAATGGATTGCACAGCAAACATTTTGGAAAGTATCAAAAATTTTGAGGACAAGAATGTTATGCATTGATTATTCGAGTAGTAATATTTAGAATGGTTACTATGCAGTAGAACTTCACTGTGTGACTACTGGATTATTTCATTCATTTACTCATGTATTCCTATCAAATCCAAATTAATAGTGATTGTCGAATCTCTATTTGGATATAATACATGGAAATAAAAATACTAGAATTATCATAAAAACAGTATAAACATATAAATGCATTTTGTTTACATTTAACTCATTGTATATATCAAAATACCAAATTGTACTTTCAAAGATATGACATTGTATCTCCTTAAGGTGTAATTATGTTTAAATTACAATATATCCTGGTTATTAAATTTAATTTCCATAGCAATGAAGTTAGATTTCTCCATTTAATTTGGGTCCTGTTATTTTGATCAGAGCTAAGTCTTTTCACAATGAATAGATAAATGAGACTCGCTGTTTGATGGGTGAATATTTTGAAGAAAAAATATTATTTGCAGTAATACCTGTTCTATCCAAACTAGCATTGGACTAAAATCTCTGAGTCCAGTTTAAATCTATTTCTTTAGCTCAGACTGAAAGAGTGGTACAAGAAGGAACTATAGGTTTCATGCAGCAATTGTATTTAAATTTATTTCCCATGAACTTAATTTCACAGATATGAGTATTCCTGAGGCTCAGTGCTCATGAGACTCATTGGTATTCAATAGTGGGTGCTACCTGGCCAAGAAGCACTTCTATTTTCTAGAGTGGTGAGTCACACTATCTGATCCCCATGTGATGTTGATTACAGGGAAATCTCAGCAGATCCAACTAAGAGGACTCTGAAGGGAAAGTGGAGATTATTTTTTATGCTATGAGCAAAGTAGCCAGTGGAGATTCAATACAATTAGACTTGAACATGGATTTATGAGAATAATTACATTTATAGGACTCAATCTGAAGACTACAAGTGAATGCTTGGCTAGCATACAGAAAACTCAGATTTAATCTACCCGAACAGGTTGTTTAACAGCAGTGACACACACCTGCAGTTCCTACCATCAGGAACAGCAGACAGGAAGATCAGAAATTCAGAGCCATCCTCAGCTACACAGTGAATTCCACAACAGGGCCTGTACTGGCTGGTTTTGTGTGCCAACTTGACACAGGCTGCAGTTATCACAGAGAAGGGAGCTTCAATTGGGAAAGTGCCTCCATAAGATCCAACTGTGGAGCATTTTCTCAATTAGTGATAAAGGGGGTAGGGCCCCTTGTGGGTGGTGCCATCCCTGGGCTGGAATTCTTGGGTTCTATAAGAGAGCAGGCTGAGCAAGCCAGGAGAAGCAAGCCAGTAAGGAACATCACTCCATGGCCTCTGCATCAGCTCCTGCTTCCTGACCTGCTTGAGTTCCAGTCCTGACTTCCTCTAGTGATCAACAGCAATGTGGAAGTAAGCTGAATAAACCCTTTCCTCCCCAACTTGCTTCTTGGTCACGATGTTTGTGCAGGAATAGAAACCCTGACTAAGACAGGGCCTCTGAGGCTTAAGGGCCAATCCTTTTGGCTTTATCTTGCTGTGACACTCAGCAGAATGAACATTCTCAACTATAAACCTGAATGTAATTAACAAAGGAATGCCTTTGCTGTATCAATCTTGTAATCAAACCACAAGGTAATCAGTGGAATCCATTGTGTAGGCTGTATTCACAGAGTGCAATATTGAAGTGTGCAGAGACCATGGAGGCAAGTGTACAGCACCTAGGTCTGGCATAAAATGAGGTCTGGACATAGCAAGGAGGCTCCAGAGGTATTCCACCAGATTTTCCTTTAAAGCACTTTAAGAGAAGGAGACAATGGTAACATGTGACCATGCATAGCTTGTGTCTAGCCAGAACTCCAGTCTCCTGCTGTTGACAGGATGAAGCATTCAATCAAGATCTCTCCTTTCCTTACTTTGAAGACCCTCCACTGTCCTTTCCTCTCACATGGTCAAATTCCTATCTAGGAAGATTCTGTTATCTTAGTTGCAGAGAGCTCAGAAAGTCAAGAAAAGGATATATGTACTGCAATCTCCCACAGAACTTCTGTGATTAATCTTCTTAGCAGACAGTAATTACTGAGACTCACTTTTATGGGACACTTAGTAAACCATTAGAAAGAATGTCAGTACATCCACAAGCAATGACTGCTCTTGAAAGACCCCCGTAGGGAGACCCTCACTCAAGTCCCAGGAGAACGCACACCCAGAGAAACACGAGAGACCATCTTGATGTAAACACACGAGGTAGTTTAATATCAGAGCTCCGAGTGGACCCATATCTCACGCAGGAGACAGAGGGATCGATCTCAAGGCTCAGGGGTTAGGGGTTTTTATAGGAAGGAGGTCTAGAGGAACAAAGGAATTAGCATAGCAATACATAATTGGCTAATTCAAATCCAGCTAGAATACATGCAGATCAGAGCATAGGGAAATTACTAAGGGTTGTATTGAGGCAGCAGGGCATCTGGCTGGCCTCCAACCATACCTCATCATTCAGTTGGGTCATCTTGCCCACAGAGGTCCCTGCTTGCCTGAGCCCACCCAGACATGTCTTATCTATCTCTTCTTGGCCTGCTAGTTCCCAGAATATTCAACAGCTTGCTTGCTCATTCCCAGGCCTATGTGGGCAAGCTTGTGCTGGATTTTCAGACTTATAATTCTTTTACCTGGCCAGCACAGGTCCTAAGCTTTAGTTACTCCTTTTCACTCTAGCTTGAGATCCATGCCATAAAAAGTACATGAAATGATTTCTAATGCTATTCTGCTCTACTCATAGACTGGTACCAAACTGAGTTGTCATCACAGAGGCTTCATGCATCAACTGATGGAAACCTGCAGAGACCTTAGATAGGATTGCAGGAAGTATACTAAAGAGGGGAGGAAAGAGTGTAGGAGGCAGGGGGACCAAGGACAACACAAGAAAAGTCACAGAATTAATAAATGTAGACTCCCTCAGACTGAATAAATCAGGGAGTCTGTATGGGTCTAGCACATACTGTGGAAAGAACATACACCATAGACAAAAAGTGATTTTCTTTGTGTATGATGTATTAGACAGCATAAAATCAATGGAAACTAGAGAGTACACACAGCTAAGAATCCTTGTTACTAGGATTCTTAGGTAGGATCACCCAATAAACTTTGGAAATTTCCATTGCATTAGATTTCTGTCTTGCCTTTGAATTGCCCCTGAATTTCAATTGTCTCTCCAAGTAATATCACTTGGTTCTCTCTTCATCTGATCCCATCTATTCCCCATCTCCACAAACACTCAGTCCATCCACAAGCAATGACTGCTCTAGCTTGAGATCCATGCCATAAAAAGTACATGAAATGATTTCTAATGCTATTCTGCTCTGCGCGGCGCTTTCGACTCTGACCGACAGGGAAGAAGGACCAGCACACCACGTCCTTCCAGCAACAGTTTACTCAGGAATGTCTTGCTTAACGGTTACAGCAGAGTGGCTCCGAGCCCCACCAGGAGTCTGACTATATACCTTTCGTAGGACCACCCATGAGCCCATACCACATTTCACACAGTCATAGGCTACTAGGCATTGACATAGAATCAGGCCACTGGTGGGCACACCCCTGGGTCCAAATAAGGACTTGTTTACTCCAACGGCTCCAGCTCGGCCAGTGCGATCTTTAAGGCATGGCAACAGCGCTGCACACTGCTCTACTCATAGACTGGTACCAAACTGAGTTGTCATCACAGAGGCTTCATGCATCAACTGATGGAAACCTGCAGAGACCTTAGATGGAATTGCAGGAACTATACTAAAGAGGGGAGCAAAGAGTGTAGGAGGCAGGGGGAACAAGGACAACACAAGAAAAGCCACAGAATCAATAAATGTAGACTCCCTGAGACTGAATAAATCAGGGAGTCTGTATGGTCTAGCCTAGGTTCTCTATAAATGTGTAACTTGGTTATGAAACTTGGTGATTTTGTGGGACTCCTATCAAAGGATTTGGGCTGTTTCTGATGCTATTACCTGATTTTTTTAAGACCCTTGGCCTCTTACTTGTTTGTCTTATCCACCCTTAGTATGTGGAGAGGTGCTTAATGTTATTATAACTTTATAAGTAATGTGTGGTTTATTTTCCTGAGAGGCCTACCCATCTCTGAAAGGAAATGGAGGAAGAGTGCATGAGAAGGCAGGAGGTAGTGAAAATGGAGAGACAAAGGAAACTGCAGCCAGGATGTAGTGTTTGAGAGACTATATTAAATCAAAACATAAAAAAAAAAAAAACAACGGTAATATTTTTCCATGTACAGAAAGCTTAAAATAACTTTAAAATTATGAAAATTAAATAAAGCCCATTGGATACATAGCTCTTACCAATTTTTGTGTGACATTGCTTATGCAACTTTGTGCAATAAGCTATCTGATGTCAGGAAAGTGCTGGGCCTTCCTCATGACTAGTTGGAGTGTAAACTTGTATACCTCAAGATCTGTTGTGTATCTCTAGATGTGGACAGTATTCCAGCATCAGGGACAGGATCCAGTAAGTGTCCAATTACGTATCTTTAGATAGCACTTGTCTGTTCCAGAAGGGATAAACAGACTTTGGAGGTGTTGCCACAGGTAGGGTGCCTGTGGTCCATTGGGTGGCTCAACACACAGAACATGTGGGTACCACTGAAAAATAATGAATGCACTAGTTATAAAATGAAACAAACATGAGAGGTAGATGTGGGGGAAAATGGTAGGATGTTACAGGGGACACTGGAGGAGCACTGTGACATGGGATTGATTTTCCTGCCATTATGCTTTCTCTCCTCCCCACTATGTTACTATGGCTTGTGAAGATTTATTTGGAAACAAAAATCTATTGATATAGTACAATAGTTTATGAATACTAGGCTTGAGTGTATTATTAGTAATTAGTTCTGCTTTGCCTAAGCAAAGCAGCTATGTGTGCTGACAAGATAGGTTGGTAGGTAAAGGAATTTGTTGTCAAAACCTGTCTGAGACCCACATGATGGCAGGAAATAACAGACTCTAGAAAGTTGTGCTGTGACCACCCCATGCATATACTCTAATATGAGCATACACATCAACATAGTAAATAACATAAAAGGGATTTTAATAAAAAGAAAAGCAACTATGCTGTAGAGAGAATTTTCTTTAAATTCCTTGACAATTCACACACACACACACACACACACACACACACACACACACACACACAAAACCTGTACTTTTTCCTTTTTCAACACCATCTCTCTTGCTGAGTACCTTGTTACTTTTCTCTATGCTGTGTTTGACTCACTGTGTTTAATTAGTATCACTTGCACGATCACAGTTGTTATGTTACTAGGTCATGAACCAGTTATTAGATATTAAAGCAGGATAAAATTCCCATTTCTCCCACCAGCCATTAGCTACACATTAAGCCCAGGAAGGGCAGTCATTTCAAGACAATTGTTCCACTCCATGAATGAATGTTAAAAAATCATTTTTGTATAGGTCTTGTGCAAATATCCACCAGTGTTATGAGGTAGAGAGAACAACCACATGTTCAGAAGGGAGCATCTGGTATTTCAGGAATTTCCTGAAAAGAAAGTCATAAATATAGCATTGTTTTTAAATCTATTGATAAAAATATCAAATAAGTATTTCACACAATGAAAGGGAACTTCTGCAATAGGCCTCCTATGTTGAGCCACTCTTAGCTTGTGGTTCATAGAAAACTAAGGTTTGGTAAATTAATACATCTCACAATATTTTATTAGTCATAGTGTGTTAGGTCAGATGAAGATGTGGTCAAGTAATGACTACCCAGAGGGAAAAGGATTTTGTTTGTTTGGTTTATCACTAAGCATTTCTAGTCAATATATGGTCCTGATATGGCTCTGTCTTTACTGACCTCACTTTTCCATTGATCTTTCGCAAGGTCCCCTGACAAATTGTCATCATTTTATGAAATCACTTTCTCAAACACATCTTTTGGATGGTGCCAGGCTTCAGGTTTTCCCTTTGCTCACCTTGAGATTCATGAGAAAATTACAGTTTATTGGGGTCCATTGTCTCAATAGTTCAATAATTAAGGGGGATTATGTGATATCTCTTAGAATATCTTCATTCCAAGCCAGGATGTTTCTTTTGACTTGCTTTTATATATGTAGCTCACTTTGATTTCTAAGAAACAAAATTGGGTAACAAATGGTAGTTCGGACATGAATGTTCTTATCATGGTCATATTTTGTGTGTCTGATGTCATTGATTAAAGCATCTTTTTACTAACATGGCAGTTTGGGATGTTATTCTTCTGAAGTAAAGCTCTATCCTTCCCCTTTTTCCTTTATTAAAAGACACAGCTTTACTCACCTTTTCTTCTGAGAAGACTGGACAAGTTTACATTCTTTCACAGCAGAAACAAAGGTAAGGCAAACAGTTTCAAGAGGGTTATATGTCTCCTTTATATCCCCATAAAATGCAGGTGCTGAGATGGTTTTTCAGTCCAACAACTGCGTTTTATGGCTCTTATGATACAATATATTTTATTTGTGATGCCTTAAAGTGGATTGAAATGCAAACAGAACAAATGGTATTCATTGAAAATGAAAGGCAGAATTGGTGATGTGTTTATCTGGACTAATATTTTTAAACACCTATCAATCTAAAAATGATTAATGTAAGTGCTAAAAAAACACCTCACAGATATTCATTTATGCCTTTCATTCTGCATCTCTTTTTATTATATCTTGTCAATGATGAGTATTCATAAAACCCTGAACTCTGAAAACCATCTGCTAAACAGAAATACATACACAGATCTCTGTTTCCATACTCAGGTCTGCTGGAAATCAATTTCTCAATTGAGGTTATAAAGTATTTGTTAGACATTGATTGCAATTGTTCCCATAATGGTAGAATCATAAGTGAAGCTTTGTAAAGAGTTTTCTATTTTTTCCACTTGATGGTATAATCAGAAATAAGAATGGATGAAGAGTGTGTACTCTACCCTCTGTATTTACTCATATTATGGCTTCTAAATCTCATAAATGAAAAAGTTCAAGGATGACATGATCCCTAACATCATTTTCTTTAGATTTTCTGTAAAACTTCTCCAGGGCTCCCAAACCATAGCATCCCTTCTTGTGTCACATATGGTACTAATCAGAAGTCTTGACAGACTTAACAGACTTGCTAGTTCAAAACTTTACTCTTTCTACATCTTCTACAAGAGGACCTAGGGCTGGTAACTCAGAGGCACATCTCTAAGGGTCAACTATTTTTTCAATACATATAAAAGCTAGGAAATGGATGAAGGAATCAATGAGCAAATGTTAATAATTTAATAAAATTTTATAAGATCAAACGATGTACGGTGATTTTTTTTCTCCCACTCTCTGGACATAATTACATGCATCTTTGGGTTTGGCTCAGAAGCCACAGCAATAAGTTTAGACCAATATAAAAGTAGTCACATATATGGTAATAGTAAGGAATTTTAGTGAACAAAGTCCTGGAATACTTAATTAATATTATAGTTAATACTACCTACCCAGTTACAAAGGGCCTTAGAAAATTCTACACTATATTTTTAAAAAGAGAAAGAAAATGAAAAGAAAGAAAAGGGAGATAAAGAAGGAAGAGAGAAAAGAAAGAGAAAGAGAGAGAGAGAAAGAAAGAAAGAAAGAAAGAAAGAAAGAAAGAAAAAGAAAGAAAGAAAAAAGTGAAAATGAGACCACGTAATGAAACTTCCATAATGTTGTCACCCATAATGGGATGTGATTTTTGCAATGCTTAAGTTGTTTGGGGATTCGTATGCTCTTCTAACACCTCATCTCTGCTATGTAAGAAAGCTCAGTAAACTAATTGTTCTGAAAAAGCTGTAGTGTGCTGAAATTTTAATTCAATTTTCCTTTAGACCCCATCTGTGTTGATTAGACATTTGGTTTTGTCTCTGCAAGTTGAACTATTGCAACATGGATTAGTGTGAAAATTCTTTTTTTTCTTGTTGTTTTTTTTGTTTGTTTATTTTGTTTCTGTTTTTCAAGACAGGGTTTCTCTGTATAGCTCTGGCTGGCCTCGTAAGCCACTCTGTAGACCAGGCTGGCCTCGAACTCAGAAGTCCATCTACCTCTGCCTCCCAAGTGCTGGGATTAAAGGCGTGCGCCACCACCACCCAGCAGGTATGAAAATTCTTATGATTAAAAAGATTAGTTAAAACCTAGCTGAAGGGTTTGCAGCCCCTTAGGACGAACAACAATTACTAATTAGTACCCTCAGAGCTCCCAGGGACCCAACCACCAATCAAGGACTAT